>JASKMD010000007.1:340600-566531 GCA_030144725.1 Haematococcus lacustris
CCACCCCTGCTGTAGCAGTGCTTGGTGTCACACCTGGTGTCACACCCAAGGTCACACCTGGTGTCACACCAAAAATCACACCTGGCGTCACACCCAGGCTTGCACTGGGCGTCACACCCAAGGTCACGCTTGGTGTCACATTTAAGCCTGGCTTGACAGTGAGCTCCCCACTCTCTGTTGCTCGTTGTTTGAGGCTGTCTGGGTCTGGTTGGGCAGTGCTGGGGTCCTCAGGGCGGTGGGGCAGCTGCAGGTGTGTGGGGAGAGTGGTGGTAGTGTTGGTGTTGGTGTTGGTGGTGGTGGCTGCTGCGTGGCAGGTGCTGGAATTCCCAAACATCTCAGCAGCTGGCAGAAGCTGGGTGGAAGCAGGAGTGTGAGCAGGAGAAAGGGGGGCTTGCAGGCTGCTTTGGGGCACAATGGGCTTAACAGCCGCTCCTTCTGCCGCATTGCCTGCCTGTCTGGCACCAGAGGGGGGCTGTAGCTGGAGCAGTGGCTGTTGCTGCATGGTGGAGGGAAGGGGCAGGTAATCGAACCGGGTAGCTGCTGCTCCTGCTGCTGCTGCTCCTGCAGGGCCGTTCAGGTGGTTGCCCTGCAGCAGCAGCTGCTCAAGGGGCAGAGGGGAGGTCAGGGGCGGAGGGGAGGTCAGTGGCGGCTGCAGCTGCAGGTGATGTAGCGGCAGGGCAGGCAGGGCAGGCAGGGCTGCTTGGGCAGCACATAGGTCAGGGTAAGCCAGATAGACACGGATGCCGCTGCGGGCTGCCATACGTTGCTCTGCAGTTGGCAGCTGTGGCAGCGGTTGGTGGTTGGGCGGTTGGCAGTTGAGCGGCAGTGGATGGCTTGGCTCCGCAATTAGTATGTCAGGGACGTTGAAAGGGGCCCCTGCTGCTGCTGCTGCTGCTGCTGCTGCTGCTGCTGCTGCTGTTGATGCTGACAAACACAGCTTGGGTATCGGATCCATTGCTGCTGCTGCCTGTTGCTGGTCCACTGCTGCGCCTGCGGCGGCAGTGGCGGCTGCTGCTGCTGCTGCCTGTTGCTGGTCACGCCGCCCAGGTGGAGTTCCAGCTGATGGAGGCGAGTCAGCGAGGCCTGAGCAGTGGTGGCGCCTGAGCAGGGCCCAGTCTTGTGCGCTGATGATGACCAGGGTGTCGGTGTCTGGGGAGGCCTGGGTGACCCTGGGCCAGGCAGTCCAGGCACGGAGCCAGGCAGTCAGCAAGGCAACCCAGGCAGGCCAGGGGCCAGGGGCCAGGCACTGACCCAGGCCAAGCAAGGGGCCAGGCCAGGGCAAGGGGCAAGGGGCCGGGCACTGACCCAGGCCAAGCAAGCCCTACCCTACATGGATGGTGCCAGCGGTGCCCCCCTTCACAGTAGGTCCCATGGACAGGGTTCCGTGGTCGCGGACAGTCGTGCAGGCCATCATCAGCTGGGCCAGAGGGGGCAGGGCAGCAGGGGCAGAGGGGGCAGCAGGGCCACAGGGGGCAGAGTGCTAGGCTCTGTGGCAGCAACCAGCCCCCCACCTGCCCACCACCCCACCCCACCCAACCCCCTACCAGCCCCCCCCTGTAGCTCACCTGCCAGGCCCACAGCCCTAGCCCTAGCCCTAGCCCTAGCCCTAGCCCTAGCCCTAGCCCTAGCCCTAGCCCTAGCCCTGGTCTCAGCCTCCACTCACTTGTTGCGCTTGGCTGCCAGGGCGGGTGCCCTCACGCTGAGCATTGGCTGGTGGGGGTGGCAGGGGCAGAATAGCGCCAGCAGGGCCTGGTCCAGGGGCGGGGGGGGCGGGGGGCCAGCGCCTGCCTGCCTCACCGCCAGGCTCAGGGCGGGGCCCATGCTGGCGCTGCGCTTGGGGCCCTGGTTCACGTACACCTGCCAGGTCCGCAGCCACTGCCTGCAGGGAGGAGGCAGGGGAGGCGGTGCCTCGTCCTCCTGCTGCAGGTTGGCACGCGGCAGACACGGCCTGCTCCTAGGGTTAAGAGGAGGATGAAGCAGGAGGAAGAGAAGAAGGGTCGTCTGAAGCCTGCAACCCTGCCCCTGGCCCTGCCCCCTGCCCCCTGCCCCTGCCCCTGCCCCTGCCCCTGCCCCTGCCCCTGCCCCTGCCCCTGCCCCTGCCCCTGCCCCTCACCTGGGCACCAGGAAGTACTCCTGACCGACCTCCAGTGAGGGCAGCACATCCGCAGCCAGTGCGGGCAGCAGGGCGCGCTCCTCCTCCACCCTGCGCTTGAGCTTTGAGCGCGCAGCCGACACCCAGCCCTGCTGGGCACGACACTGGGGGCACACCCGGGTGGAGGCCACTGGAAGGGCCTGGCAGGGGGGGGCGGCTGCCAGGGGCAGAGCAGCGAGGCCAGGGAGGGGGCCGGGGCCGGGACTGGGGCTGGGGCGGGGGCCGGGTGTGGGGCTGGTGATGGGGCGAGGCAGGGGCGTGTGCCCCGAGGTGTTGCTGGCTGGGCTGGCTCCGGCATTGAGGCTGAGGCCAGGGTTGTGTGCCTTGCCTGCCCTGCTGCCTGTGTGGAGTAGGCGCAGTGAGGGGGGCAGGTCAGCCGTGTCAGCCACAAGCTGCACCTCATCAGCGTCCCCACCCCGCAGGCCCCCCGGGGCAGACTGGGCCAGGCTAGCGCCGCAGCTCTGCTCTGGCAGACGGGGCTGGCTGGGGGTGCTGCTGCCGCCACTGCCCTGCCTGCCTTGCTGAACAGGGCCCTGCTGCCCTTGCTGTGGCCCACCTGGCGAGGCCCGAGCTGCTGCTGTGCCCCAGGCCTGCTGCTGCTGCTGCCCCTCCCGCTCATCGTCGCTGTCTAGCTCCATTACCTCAGGTTGGCTATGACCCCTTAGCCTGTCAGCAGGGGCCGGCACTGCGTGGCCATTGCTTGGGGTGGCGGCAGGGCTGCTGGGCAGATGCTGGCAGGTAGGGGGGGAAGCTGGGGGGGGGGAGGAGGGGGTGGCCGAGGCAGCAGCGGCGGCGGCCTTCAGCTGGGCGTCCTCCAGGGCATACTGCCACAGGCTGATGAGCCGAGCCCACAGAGCAGGTGGGAGGGTCACGCAGCGAGCCTGGGCACCAATGGCAGCAAGGGTGGGTATCGCTGCCGTGTACGTTTTGCATGCCTCCCTCCCCTTCCCCCTGCTGCCTCCCCCTGCTGCTCCTACCTCCCCTTTGCTGCTGCTCTTTGCCTGTTGCTGCTCTCTCCCCCTGCTGCTGCTCTCCTCCCCTGCTGCCGCTCTCCTCCCCTGCTGCCGCTCTTGCCCCTGCTGCTGCTCTCCCTCCCCTCGAGTTCAATACGCCGCCCCCTCCCCCCGTTGCACCTCCTGCCCCGCCCTTTCCCTTGGCCCCACTGACCTGGGGCATGAGGCCGCCATGGGGGCAGATGATGGCGGAGGTGGGGGAGGCGTCAATGCTGATCGAGTCAGCCTTGCGCTTCATCCAGCCTGCGGCAGCAGCAGCCAGCACCACACCTGCCTTGCCACCCTGATGGCCCTCATCACCACCACCTGCTGTACACAGCCAGGGACGACCAGCAGCACACCAGCTTTCTTAACAGACCACTGCACACCAGTGTTTTTTTTTCATTTGGCCTCTTTCCAATTTCATAGCACAAAGTGTCATGGCTCAGATTGGGACTGTCATGTTCATAGCGCGACCCTATTGGGCCCCATAGCGCACAACAAAAATGTCAATTTAAAGCAATAGGCCCAATCAAAGGCGGTAGCGCCCACGCACAGCAGCGTTATCCAGCCACTTGCTAATGGCAATTGCTGCTGAAGACACGGGCGCACACATCCAAGTGGCACTCTTGCAGCGTGTTGCGGGTGTCATCTTTGAGGTAAGCCATGGCTGAGAACATGCGTTCCTCCTCCACTGAGCCTGGTGTCATGACCAGAGCAAGCTCTGCCAGCTTGATGTACTCCAAGATGTCAGCCTTGGTGATGGGTTGGCCAGCCAGGTAGCGCCACAGCTTGGTGGTCTCCTTGGCTGGGTTGGCTGCTGCTGAGCTTAGCTCCACACGGTGTTCAGCTTGGCAGCGCATGACTTCCACAAATGCTGATTGCTGGGCAGATAGCTTTTGCTGGTCCAACAACGCTGGCGCTAGTTGGCCGTTAGCGAGGGTCGCGTCCATGCAGTACCGGGCCTTGACAATGGTCAGGCGCTCAAGGAAGTCTTCATCGCTGGGCTGCTTGTCCCAGTAGTGGGCGTACACAACAGCCAGTCCTTTGGCATGCTCCGGTGGGAGGAAGCGGCTGTGTAGGTCACGTACCACAACATCCGCTGTTGCTGCCAGCTCCTGCTTGGCACTGTCGACATGCTGCTGGAAGTCACTGGCTGGCACTAAAGCAGCCCGGCGCCCTTTTGGGGGGATGGCGTACAGCTGCACCGGCTCACTGCCTAGCTCACTGCCTTCCTCCTCCTCCTCATTCTCACCAAACGTTGTCTCCATGTCCGCTGCTGCCTGCCTGCTGCCTACCTCCTCCTCATCCTCACTGTCACTGTCAGCCTCATCTGACACTGTCATACTGCCACTCCCATGCGGCTGCAATGCCAAATGGCCAGAGCCGTTGTACACCAGGCAGCTGCCAGGTCCTTTGACTGACATTGGTGAAGGCTGTCAGCTCAGGAAAGTCCAGTGCAGAGAAGGGGGAGGGGCCTGAGTACAAGGCAGTGATCTTGTTGGCCGTCAGGGCCACCTCCTGCATAAGGTCCTCGACAAAGATGGCACGGCTTTGGCACAGAAGGTTGAGGCGGTTGAGTGAGCGAAGGATGGGCAAGAGCCCGTAGGCTGCCAAGAGAGTAGGGAGGTCTGTGAGGAGGCTGCTGATGCCAGTGGAGGCTGTGTCAAAGTAGGACACCAAGGACCTGATGTCACGCACCAGCCGCTCTGCTGGCTTCCGCAAGCTCAGCCAACGGGTTGGCGCGGCCCGCCCTACCAGCTGACCCATGAGCCCAAGGCTGTGGCAAAGCTGCTTGTACTTTTGGGTGCGGGCTGGGCTCTTGCAAAAATGCTGGTTGATGTTTTCCACAACCATCGCTATATCCTCGGCGGGCACGGCCCTCAGCTATCGGGACTGCGCCGCTTATCCAAATTGCGGCTCTTAGCCGAGCTGCGGCTGCAGTACAAAGTTCACTTTTTATAACGCGATGCGCTATAGCACAGTCCGCAAGAGGTCCAATCCATAGCGCACGGAGCCCACTGAAATGTCGCTTTTTATAGCGATCGCTATATATAGCGTAAAAAAAAAACACTGCTGCACACCCAACCCTCCTCCCCTCCTCCCCTCCTCCCCTCCACTACAGCAACTCTGCCTAACCAGAGCTCCAGAGGCCAGCACCCAGACACCAGCCTGGGCATGGAAGGGCGAGGGTGGTGCCTGCAGCCTGCTGGCAGCGGGAGTGGGTGGAGGTTGGACTAGAGGGCGACGCGCAAGGGGGTGGAGGTGAGGGGTGGAGGGGTGGAGGGGTGGAGGGGTGGAGGGGTGGAGGGGTGGGGTGCGGCATGAGGCGGGTCAGCACCCCGCACCAGTGAGCCAGGAGCGGGCCACATAGAAGCCGTCCGCGCCCTCCTGGTCGCTGGCATCCGAGTCCAGCCCCTCCCCCTCCCCGCCCTGCCGGCTCCTGGACTCCAGCAGCACCTCCACCTCCTGGCACCAGCACCAGGGGGCAGGCGGACAGCAGTCAGCAGGGCAGCTCATGGGGGTAGGGGGCAGGCGGGGGGGGGGCTGGCCCAGCACATGGGAGGTAGCGGCAGCCAGGGGAGGAGGGTGGCAGTACTAAGCTGCAACAGCAGCGGCAGGCAATGGAGGGTGCAGCTGTTTCGCCACCCACTGCACGGAATGGTCCGTTGCTTGCAGTGCAAGCCTCTCTGTGCCTGACCCCCTCCCCCTCCCCCCTCCCCCTCCCCCTCCCCCCCCTCCCTCCCCTCCCCCTCACCCCCCCTCCTTCCCCTCCCCACCTTCCGCACAGCATCCGCATTCGCAGCATTGACCAGCCGCTGCAGTCTTAGACGGATGCAGTCACGGCACAGCCGGCTGCTGGGGAGAGCCCCTGCCGGCCCCACCCCCGCCCCCGCCCCCCCCGCCCCCGCCCCCACCCCCGCCCCTGCCTCCGCCCCCTGCAGCTGCAGCCACGCCTCCTGGCTTACACACTTGGCCTGCTGCAGCTTGGCTGGGTCCAGGTTGCCGTGGAGGCAGGTGAGGGGCGACAGGTCCAGGGCGGGGGGCGGGGCCTCGCTGTTGGCCCACTGCTCCAGCCAGGAGGCGGGCAGCCAGAAGCCGTGGGCAAGCTGGTCAGGGGGCAGGCTAGCAGTGGCCAACACGCTGCGCACCACCTGGGGAGGGGGGGAGGGAGGGCAGGACGAGGGGGGGGGATAAGGGAAGGGGGTGGGGGTGGGGGTGAGGGGGCGGTGCCCATAGCGCTTGAGGTGTAAACAGCAAAAGCCAGCGAGGGGGGGGGCAGGGCAGGGCAAGGGGGGGGGAAGCAGGTGCATGATGCAGGAGCAGAAGCCAGGGGCAGTGGCAGTGGCAGCACCCTCCCTGGACCAAGGGGTACACCAGGGCCCCCACGTGGTGACCGAGGCGGGTGCGCCCTGCAGCCTCCCCCCCGGGCCCCCCCCACCTCGCGCCTGGTGGCTCTGCTGCTCTCCGCGCCCTGCTGCTGGGCCGCATGCTGCGCACACTCCTCCTCGTAGGCCTGCACACCACAAGGCTGCAGCGGCTTAGGCTCGGCGGGGGGGGCGGAGATTGATGGCGGGGGAAGGGGGGGGGAGGGGCAAGGGGCGAGAGCAGGGGTGCAAGGAGGGGTGGTAAGGGGCAAGGGCAGGAGTATGATGACGAGGCAGGCAGAGGTGTAGGCGGCGGTTGGGGAGACGGGGATCAATGGCGGAGGTAGGTGGGGGAGGAGCATGAGGAGGGGGGGAGGGGCGGGGGGGAAGGGGAAAGGGAAAGGGGAGGGGAGGGGGCGAGAGGGAGGGGCAAGGGGGAGGGGAGGGGGCGAGGGGAAGGGGCGAGGGGGAGGGGAGGGGTGCGAGAGGTGAAGGGCAGGGGCGAGAAGGGCGGGTGAGAAGGGCGGGTGAGAAGGGCGAGGGCAGGGGTAGGGGCGCAAGATGCGGGGTGCAAGGAGGGGTGGCAAGCAGGCCTGAGTGCACAGGGAGACAGGCAGAAGTCAGGATGAACAAGCCGGCCTAGTTGTGGCGACAGACAGGCAGGTTTGCAGGTGGGTACCGAGTCAGGCTGATGCGCTGCCCACAGGTAGCTCACCTGCTGCATGGCCGCCACCTCCCTCACCACCCCCTCTGGCGCGCGCTGCATGTCCAGTGCCGCCTGCGGCTCCTCCCAGCCCACCGCCCGGTACAGCAGCATGTAGGCGTTGCAGGAGGAGATGACCAGGGCCTGGGCAGGGCCTGGCGGCGGACCTGCCTCCTCCCCCTGCTGCCCCCCCTCTCCCCCCTCCCCCTCCCCCCTCCCCCGCCCCCTCACCGTCCTCCCCCTCCAGCCGGGCCCCCCCGGCCCCCTCCTCGTCACTGTCCGTCACGGCCTCCATGGCGCGGCGCTTGCGGGCGTTGCGGGCGGGGGCGCGGCTGCCGCCTGCGGTCCGCCCTTCACCGCGCTTGCGAGGGAGGCGGCTGGTCGAGGCCGGGGCTTTGTGACTGGCCTTGGCTCCTGTGTGAGAAGAGTGTGAGAAGAGTGTGAGAAGGGTGTGAGAAGGGTGTGAGAAGGGTGTGAGAAGAGGAGTGGCAGCTGAGAGCAACCGGTGGGAAGCCGTTGGGAGCGGGAGGTGGAGGAAGTCAGCGGGTCTGGGAGGAGGGTGATGGGGGAGAGTGGGAGGGGTAGGCGAGGAATGAGGTGAGGTGCGAGTTGAAGGGTGAAGAGAGGAGAGGGGGGAGGGGGGGGAGGGGGGGGAGGGGGGGATGACAGGATGGGACGCTTACTGCCCTGCTGCCCCTCTTGCCCCAGAGTGGGAGGGTACCCCACAAAGCACAGGCCTGCCAGCGTCCTGTAGTCTGAAGGAGGTGGGGCATTGACTGCTGTGCCAACCCTCATACCCCAGGCCTCGTACCTCCCTCCCGTTCCCCTACCCCTTCCTGCAACCCCCTGACCCCCCTGACCCCTGCCCCCTTCCCGCCAGCCCACCTGCTGCTGCCCCCGGGCCCCCTCCATGGTCCTGTGACCCCAGGGGGGCAGCACCCAGCGGTGTCACCTCCCCGTCATCAAACCGCCACCAATTGCCCTGCTCGTCACGGATGTGAGCCACTACGGCAGCCAAGGAAGCAGCAGCAGCAGCAGCAGCAGCAGCAGCAGCAGCAGCAGCAGCAGCAGCAGCAGCAGCAGCAGCAGCAGCGGCGGCGGCGGCAGCAGCAGCAGCAGCAGCGGCAGCAGCGGCAGCAGCAGCAGCAGCAGCGGCAGCAGCAGCAGCAGCGGCAGCAGCAGCAGCAGCAGCGGCAGCAGCAGCAGCAGCAGTGGCAGCAGCAGCAGCAGCAGTGGCAGCAGCAGCAGCAGCAGTGGCAGCAGCATCAGAAGGTAGGGCCGGGTGCAGGGGCAGGGGGCAGAGTGACCAGCAGCTGCAAGGTGTAGGTGCATCAGGTATGAGTGCATCAGGTAAAACAACACGCCCATGCAGGCAGCTGGTTGATGTGCAGGGTCACGGTGTGAAGTGGGCCTGGGCCATCATCTGTGCTGGCGCCTCGTATGAGGGCAGTCCTGCACTGGGCTAACCTACATACACACCTCATGACCACATGCCACATGCACCACATTCAAAGCATTGGAGCTGCCTTAGACTGCAGACTGCAGCAAACACGCCTTGCTCCCCACTCACCTCCGCCCCTTTCCCCGCCCCGCCCCTTTCTCGAGCCCGCCCCGCCCCGCCCCGCCCCGCCCCGCCCCGCCCCGCCCCGCCCCGCCCCGCCCCGCCCCGCCCCGCCCCCGCCCCGCCCCGCCCCGCCCCGCCCCGCCCCGCCCCGCCCCGCCCCGCCCCGCCCCGCCCCGCCCCGCCCCGCCCCGCCCCGCCCCGCCCCGCCCCGCCCCGCCCCGCCCCGCCCCGCCCCGCCCCGCCCCGCCCCGCCCCGCCCCGCCCCGCCCCGCCCCGCCCCGCCCCGCCCCGCCCCGCCCCGCCCCGCCCCGCCCCGCCCCGCCCCGCCCCGCCCCGCCCCGCCCCGCCCCGCCCCGCCCCGCCCCGCCCCGCCCCGCCCCGCCCCGCCCCGCCCCGCCCCGCCCCGCCCCGCCCCGCCCCGCCCCGCCCCGCCCCGCCCCGCCCCGCCCCGCCCCGCCTCACCTACTCTCACCCAGCTTAGCCCCCAGCTCTACCCCCCGCCTGACCCACCATAGTGCCCTCTACTAGTGCTGGGCCCCTTGTGCAGCAGCACCGCCATCAGCTGGTAGGGGCCCACCGCCCGGCCCTGAGGCCCCTGCACGATGCTGCTGTGGCCGTCATCTTCCGCCACAGAGGCCAGCAGGCAGGGCAGGTCCAGCAGCAGGGGGAAGCCAAACCGGTCCGCCACCTTGACCTGCAGCCACCAGAGTGGGTGGGGGCAGGCAGGGCAGGGGCAGTGATGACCAGTCAGCTTCATCACAGGGATTCAGCCCACTGTCTAGCCTAGGCCTGCTTTCTTCCCTCCCTCCCTGCCCCCCTTCATCACCAGTGCTCGTAAAACGTCACACCCTCCGTCCCTCGTCACTCAACTCTCCCCTGATGAACGTCACACTTTTCAGATTTTTGAAAACGGTTTGTGACTCGATTGTCCTTGGTCCCTTACTCAGCACCCTGGGTCCCTCCCCCACCTTGTCACCCTTCCTCTGGTCATACACAAAGCGCTGCAGCGACAGACACAAGTAGGGTGGCAGGCTGCGCAGGACCATCTGCCGGCTGGCGTCAGTCTTGCGGGCGCAGAAGTCGCAGGCGTACTGGTTGTCATCTGTCAGGAACTCGGCCTGCATGGAGGCGGCCTGCATGCATGCATGCGTGCATCCATGCATGGGTGAAATTGATGCAGACATGCATGCAGCTGTCACCGCAAGTCACAGGGAACAGTGCACGCAGTGTACTGACAGGATCATCCTGCTGACTATGGCTGACAGGGCTGCTGCTTATGCCCACTCAGATGTATGACTGCTGCTGCTGATGATGATGTATGACTGCTGCTGCTGCTGCTCCTGCTGCTGTATGACTGCTGTATGACTGCTGCTGCTGCTGCTGCTCCTGCTGCTGTATGATTGCTGCTGTATCACTGCTGCTGCTGCTGTCCCTAGCCCAGTCCATGACCCACTGCCCTGGGCCCCCCTCCCTGACGTCCCCTGCTGCTGCTGCTGGTGGCAGCATTGGGGTCAGGTGGCAGGGTGCGTACTTGCCAGGCTGTCAGCCAAACCCTGGAAGCCCTTCACATGGACCGGCAGCTCACTGAACTCCGTGCTGGTGGATGAGCTAGCACTAGCGCGGCCACACCCCTGCACCTCCAGGGCACGTCAGGCACGACAGGCTGGTCATTGTCAGTCAGGTCGGGTGGGGTCGGGTCGGGTCCCAATGCAGGGCAGTTCATCTCAGCGCATGAGCGTTTTGTATAAGCTCCATGTCAGCATGTCACACCATCAAGTGGGTCATGTAGTGTGACAAGATGGTGCTGCGTAAGGGGCGGCAGTGACAGGCGCCGCGTCCCTCACCTTGCACACAGTGCGGTGGGACAGCAAGCCCTTGAACAAGCGAGGGATGAGCTGGGCCACCGCCTGGGCAGAGGGCAAGGGGGGTTAGGGGAGTCAGCGATCACCATAACCTGGGCACTCTGCCCCTGCCCCTGCCCCTGCCCCTGCCCCTGCCCCTGCCCCAGCCCCTGCCCCTGCCCCTGCCCCTAATCTTCGCCTCCCCCCAAACCTGGGCTACAGTTTAGGCGCAGGCCAAGCTGAGGCCGTATATGCAGGAGGCTGGGAGCGGCAGGGTAAGCCGTGTGCTGAGCCTCTCAGTGTGGCCTGACCCCCCTGCTGCCTGCTCACCTTGTCCGATGACCTCGCCAGGAACACCTCCTTCAGCTTGTCCAGCAGCAGCATGAAGAACTCGGTGCCGTCCTGCAGGCCGCAGGGGAAGCAAGCCAGGGGCAGGGCTGCAGTCAGGGCTGTAGGCAGGGCTGTAGGTTTACATCCTAACTGCCCCTAGCTGCCACAGCCTCTTCCCAAGCTGCCCACCGATGGCTTCACTAGGCCACTAAGCCCTGCTGCCTCCCTGCTGGCTGCCCTGGTCACCCTTGCTTGCGCCTCCCCTTCATCTGACCTGCTGGATGGTGTTGTCCAGCATCAGCGCCTCTGCAAAAGCCGAGGGGTCGACCACTCGCTTAGGGCTGGCTGCCAGCGCAAGGAACACCTCCCTCAGCTCCCTCACGATGGGCTGGTGGGCCAGACCAGGCTCCAGCAGCAGCATGGCTTGCCGGAAGCTGGGCATCATGAACATGCACTGCAGCGCGCTGTTCATGTAGCAGGTGTTGCCCAGGTTCAGCAGCCCGCGGGGAGATGAGTCCTGAGCAGGCAGGCAGGGCAGAAGCACTGCCCATGTGCATGTGCAGACATAATGCAAGTCAGGAAGGTGTGAAGTCATGTGTCATGACCTCAAAGCATGGCGTGCTCAAATGCAGCGAGCAAGGAGTATTAGTTTTAGTTTTAGCATCAAAATTTGTATTAGTACTGAGTTTATGACTGTGTGTTTTGCAATGAAATGAACAAGCAGATGCCATGTAAGGATGATGTTGGTAGGCAGGGGTGCGCTCTGGGGTAGTGGGCTAGTGCGTGCATGGTGGCAGCTGGTAAGGGCGGCACCCACTTCCCGCCGCAGGTCGTTGGGGTCATTGCTGCTGGCCTGGCTGCCAAGGTCCTTCTGCCAGAGCCCCTTGGTTCGAAAAGACCCTGGTGCTGGGATGAGGCCACAGAAACAGCTGGGGTTGTGCTTGCTTTTGGTCTTGCAGCTGCCGTCGCAGGGAGGGCAGTCCGCTTTGGCAAGCCACAGTAGTTTTCGCAGGGGCAAGGCATGTTCAAGATCGCGCAGCAGTTCGCTGGCCGCATCAGCGCTGAGGTTGTCTGGGTCAGAAGCAGCGGGGCCACCTCGCTTTGCTACAGATCCCCGGCGCGGGGGCATCCCGACTGCTTGGCGGCAAATGACCCTTCACATTGCTGAGAGAGCGGATCTGTCCCTGTCTTAAGGTTTCTTTCCCTGGCTCAACAGGCCAGCAACACCAGTAGTGGCATCAGCCAGTGGGGGAGGAGCACGGTTAGGCACCTAGACTCCAGCAGGCTTGCAAGCAGTCCATGCACAGTGTGTTTTGCTGGTTGTCCCACTGGCCCTCAAGGCTTGCCCTGCACCCACATTGCCCTCCTAACGCTACATGCAGGCTACCTTGTTGTACCTCTGGTTGTGCATCAAGCCCATGCAGGCAGCAACTGATTTGTTTTGGGGCGGCGTGTCATAATCACCATGGCGTTTTGGGTGGCATGCAATCATCATCAGCCCCACTGGGGCTCAGCTGTGACACGCCCTGAGGAAAATTCAAATTTTGACGAACGGAGCCCATAGGCCACGGATAGCGATTGCGCCTGGTGCCTTGCAATCGTACTATTGCGCTGTATCCCGCTGATGGTTGTGCCTGGCCTGAAGCCTGTGGCGCCCTCCACAATAGATGTGCTTAAGACGCAAGCTTGCTATTGGGTGCTAGTTGTTGTAAGGTCGTACGGGTCTGAATGCCTATCGCAACACCGAGCAGCATCACGTGACTGTCCAGTCGAGCGCGACGCTGGCGGGAGGTGCATCTATAGTCCTAGTTATATCTACTAAGTGGCGCAGCACCATTAAGAGCGATATGCCCCATGCCTCGACTTGCCAAAAATCGGTGTTCCTCTGACTAGCGCCAGGCACTAGCCAGGGCTCCATCCGCGACCATTGTCACACACATGTGTCCGTAGCAAGCACATCTACACAATAGGTAAGGTTACTGCAACATGCAAGTGAGGTGTGAGTGACAGCGTCTCAGCAAGCCCATGGCACGCCCAGCCATGCCACAGCCATGAGAACTAATAAAATCTTATGCCACTTTGCTAGTGGCCTGTTATCACCCCAATGAAACTACAGCCCAAGTTTCATGTGGCACTGCTAGCTGCCAGGATGGTGGAAGGACGCCGGGCAGGACCTGCAGCCACATGCGCCAGCCCAACCCCCTGCCCCTGCAGCCTTGCCCCTCCCTGCCCCTCACTGCTACTGGTTGGGGTGCTGGAACCTTGGCATGCCTTCCTGCAGCCGAATAGGATGGCACATGGTGGTAGTGAGAGGACATGAGGTTGTGGGGTTGCATACCCATGTTAGTGCTGAACGAATCGTCAGTGCCACATTAAACTTGGGCTGTACTTTCATTTGGGTGCAAACAGGCCACAAGCTAAGAGGCATACCATTTTATTAGTTCTCATGGCTGTGGCATGGCTGGGCGTGCCATGGGCTTGCTGAGACGCTGTCACTCACACCTCACTTGCATGTTGCAGTAACCTTACCTGTTGTGTAGATGTGCTTGCTACGGACACATGTGTGCGCCAACGGTCGCGGATGGAGCCCTGGCTAGTGCCTGGCGCCAGTCATAGAAACACTGAAATCTGGTGAGTCAAGACATGGGGCATGTCGCGTTTATTGGTATTACGCCACGTACCTGAGCAACCTAGGACTATAGATGCACCTCCGGCTCCTGTTGCGCTCGACTGGACAGTCACGTGATTTTAAAACTCGTCGCTGGGACAATAATCGCGATGCCCAGTGATAGAGACCACTACTATAGGCTCATCCGCGGGGAAACATCTTCGCCCACCACCATCGCGGCCGAACTAGAGGCCAGCGACACAGACACGGCTTGAGCTATAGAGCGGGCTGGTGCAAACGCGATGTCCTGAGGTGGCCTGTGTGACCCAAACTGACCCATGCGAACATTTTATCAGGCGTGTCACAGCTGAGCCCCACGCTCCTGCTTTCCCAGCATCAAGGCTAATGCTTTGTTAGCAGTTGTCCGTATGTAAGACGTGATGTTGATATTGCCCCAATCATGCATGCATCCTTGAATGCTATTTGCCAGTTAAGTCACAACCAGTGTCAATAATCGTCATCGGTGTCTGGTCAGATAGCTGTGCATGGGCAGCTGCCTGATCACGCACGCCAGCACCGCGTGTCAGGCCTGCCTAAAGATGATGAGCTTGGAGGCCTACACACCCCCTGTAACAAGCCGATGTTTGGAGGCCTACACACCCCCTGTAACCCCCTGTCACAGCGGCGCCTAGACCCCACTACACCAACTTAGCATAAAACCTCCATTGTCGAGTGCACTCATTGCAGCACCCAGGCCTCATGCAAGTGTCTACCATGTCATGTAATGCCTCATCCTCCACGCCCTCAGCCCTCAGCCCACAGCCCTCAGCCCTGTCAGCCGTCAGCCCTGACAGCCCTCAGCCCTGTAAACATCTAAGTGACGGTGATGTGCTGAAGTCAGGCACCGCTGTAAGCTCCGTTGCACCGCACTTGTAGAGCGGTTTGTGCTCATCAAGGGTGCGACCGAGGATGATACAACTTGTTTGTAGTAGCTGAGTGAGATTACCCACAGGTCGACATGTTGTTCCTTGTTGAATGAGTTTTGTTGGCCTGAAGATGATGGGCACCATCCAGCATCACCCATGACCCCCCTGGTATGACAGTCCATAGGCTCTTTCCCCTGAGCTTGGCACTCGGGCCAAGCAGCGGTAGTATCCGGCGCCCTTGCCCTAGCATAATTGTCGAACCATCGCCACCTTTGACCACAGCCGTGCCCATAGTGCTGATCTGCCAGGGGGGCCGGTGGGTAGAGCGCCTTGTGCCACAGAGTGACCCAGATTCGGCCACTTACTGAAATCGCAGTGCCGGGTCCGCTGGCTGTTCTAGTCGCGACCCGCAGCCAACCCGCTCCGCCCGTGACCCAGAACTGCACGGGGACCAGAGTGCTACAAAACCCAGGTCTTACGCCGCCATCGCCACCGCCAGGGGCACAAGGGCCGCGGATAGCGCGGGGGCTAGCCACGTCGCGATGGACGAGCTGCGAATGAGGTCGTCGTGATGGATGGCGTGGTGTTTGTGCTAATCACTGGCCCAAGATAGCGAGTTTGACCAGGGCCATGCGCACAAACAAGCCATTACGGGCCTGGCGAAAGTACGCGGCGCGCGGGTCGTCGTCCACCTCCGTGCTGATCTGCGCTCAAGGACAAGGGGCGCGTGACGTCGCTAACTGGCTAGCGCATGTGCCGGTGCTAGCATAAGATGGTGCCGCGTCCGAAGTAGCCCCTGCGATACCTCAGCTGACATATCTCCCGCAGCACCCCTCCTACCTCATCTACGCGGGGGAGGGGGTGCATAATGACTGCATGCTTCTTCATCTTCTTCATCAGCTCTGCATCAATGATGTACTTGCCACGTGCTTGCGCATACTCCTGTGCACAAGGTAACCAGCACCAGGAGCATTGGCTGCGCTAGCTTGGCCGCGCTAGCTTGGCCATGTTGCATGCGTGCCCGCTACTTGGTCCAAGAGGCATCTGTTGTGTGCCAACAAGGTGGCCTGTGATGGCTGGGTGGGCTAGGCCAGCAGGCAAAAGCCACGCAGGCCTGTGGGTGGAAGCTGCCTGACCTGAACCTGGACCACTGTGGCTCAGGCATCAGTGCAGGCTGACCCTGATGATGACCAGTTGACAACCCTGGCTATCACATGCCTTGCCATGGAGCGTATGCCGTGTAATGGCAATGAGGATGATGGTGTCTATGACCAGCACACCTTGCCAGGGGTTGACAGCACGCACTGTGCTTACATCAGTATGTGTGAAGATGTGGAAAGTGAGGTCATTCTTGCGTCCCATGGAAACATAACAACAGCAATGCTACACTGGCAACATGTCCCTTGCATACCAGTATGCCTGATACATGCATACGCAAACGCTTTGTCCTGCGTGCCTTCCCGCTTGCCCGCCATGCCCTACCCCTGCATTCCAGCGATACCTGCATGTTGGTGAATCGCTCCTTCTGGATGCGCGTCTGGTACAGCACATCCACCTCCGCTGCCACCTCTGCCAAGTCCTCCACCTGGCAGCCAGTACATGCAGCATACATAGTGAAGCGGCAAGTGTGCCTCTGCTTTTGACACTGTGACGCACACCAGCATGGCAGCAACCAGCTTAGAATTAGGGTGGCAGGGACTCTGGGTAACCAGCGGCACATGCAGGAGAGGACTTTGCAAGTTAAGGGGAGTGAGGTGGAGTGTGTCTGGTGTGTGACGGGAGTAACTTACCTCCTTCCATGCCACTCCTCGCTGAGTGAGGAAGGTTTTGATGTCCTCCTTCATGGCCACCACAGGGGGAGCCACGAAGTACACCTGCAGCAAGGGAGCCACTCACACCGCTGCAACACTGCAGGGCCACAGAAGACATGGGCAAAGTATACAGTATTGATACAATATGTGGGCAACTTCCCCAACATTCCGCATCATCAAAGTGCATCGCCGTTCAATCAAGCATACAGCTGTTAACAACACCGTAGGAACGTTGCAGAGTCTCCATGGTTAGTAGGCGCATAGGTCAAGAAAAGAGCAATTCACCTCTCCACCATTCCTGGGGATAAATAGGGTCCTTGGGGTAGACTTTACCAACCATCAGCAGATCAGCTACTGACTAACCCGTTGTATCAATACAGGACCCATGCTGCTGAGGCATGCTCCCCATGCTGTACCCCAACACCGTTGCTGTTGGTGTGAGCCCCTTGTGCTAGTGGTGGCTGCCCTGGGCTTTCCCACCCTGCCCGCCTCTCTGCTGCTTCCGTCTGTGAGCTGTGAGCCTTGAGCTGAAGCTGGGGATGGGTTGAGACACTGCAATGCACTAGCCATAATCAGGTCATCATCCAGACCAGACCAGACCAGACCAGACCAGACCAGACCAGACCAGACCAGACCAGACCAGACCAGACCAGACCAGACCAGACCAGATCAGACCAGATCAGATCAGACAAGATTAGGTCAGGGCTGGCTGTATGGTCCGCCCGCACTCGCCTGCAGGCCTGGGTACATGGACAGCACCATGGCCAGGGAGCGCACTGTTCGGCCGTTGAGCAGGTCGCCCACCATGCCTATGCGGATGTTGTCTAGCCGCCCCACCTCCCGCTGGATGGTGTACACGTCCAGCAGCGCCTACCAACAGCCAAGCAAACAGCCAGGCATATAGACCACCAGCCAAGCAACCAGGCAGGCACAGCCAGGTACCAGCCAGGCACAAGGCAAGCAAAGCCAGGCAGCCTATTCAGGCCATAAAAGGTTAGCGAGGATGCACAAGGTCCACTGGCAGGTCAGGCCGAGCCACTCAGCTCCAGCAGGCAAACCGGGGCCAGCAGCACCTGCCCCTGAACCCTACCGCTCTCACTCGGTGTGACCTCATCCGGATCTCACACTCACCCCGGACTGGCTAGAAGAAAAGCAGCAGTGGGCGTGGCTGCACTGACCTGGGAAGGGTGCTGGCCAGGGCCATCCCCGGCATTGAGGATTGGTATCTTAGCCACCCCTGCGGCCCGTCGGGCAGAGCCTTCCTGCAGGCACAGCACCGGGCTGTGGAGTGCGCTGCGCTCCGGTGGCGGTCCAGCAGCAGTGTGGCTTGCAGGGTGGATGGTGGGTGCAGGGTGCCGGGTGCAGGGCTGCGGTGAGGTCAAGTCCTGGGAGCATGGACATCTGTGGGGTGGGGTGGGGTGCTGCAGCTGCAGGCGCTACTCTGAGCCAGATTTACACCCTGCAACGCTTCTGCACTGGCCAAGGCCACTGTTCTGGCCAAGTGAGAGCAGTGGCCTGGTGAGCATAGCCACCTGCTGGAGGAGTGACACCTATGGCGGTAGTCTTAGGCTGCTGCAGTGGCCAAGGCTCCTGCTGGGGAGCATGGACACCTGCTCCCTGGTGGCCATACTGACTGGTGGGACACCTCATAGACCTTTTCTGCTGCTGCTGCTGCTGCGCCTGCTGCTGCCGCGCCTGATGCTGCTGCAGATGCAACTGCCTCATCACTATGAGCCTTGCTAAGATGGGGGGCACCTCAGCCATGTTGACTCTAGGTGGGTAGCTTGTGACAACAGTGGTGATGACATGTGGATACACCAGGAACTCATGCACTTGCTAAGGGTGACAGATTGTCATGATAGGAGGCCCTGACATGGTGCCTGAGCACCTACCTGGAAGTGCCTCAACACAATGCAGTCCGCGTACCCCTCAACAGTGCGTATGGTATCTGCAGCAGGACGTGCCATGGCTGTCAGTGCTGGAGAGGGGAGGGGAAGGGGCCCAGGCACGGCAGTGCGGTTGCTCCAGCTGCTTACCCTCCAGAGTCTCGCCCTTGGCGGCAGAGGAATACTCCCCTGCTGACTCGGTGGAGATCACTGTGCCGCCTAGCTTTGTCATGGCGGATTCAAATGACAACCTGGTGCGAGTGGAGGGTTCGTAGAACAGAGTCGACATTATGTAGCCGTCCAGCAGCTTGGCAGCGGGTGTGCCCGGGCGCACCTGCGAGCTCAGCCGCCAGAGTATCACAAGGTACCGCGGAACATGCTGTCGATGCAAGCCGGAAACCTGCCTGCTCCATTCTGCGCGCCTCGTCGAATATGACTTCCAATGCCTCCTTGGTGAATTGCTGGGAATCGATCACATGCTTTGTTGGCAGGTGGTGCCAAGGTTGTGCACCGTTGGACGAGCCATTGACGGACTGAAGCTGAGATACTGCGCAGAGGGTAAAACGCCCTCGGCAGGCGCGGCGAGAATGGCAAGGCACAGATGCCGGCGAGCCGGCAGCCCGGGGTCCCACCGCAGCTGCTGGGACCATTTGTATTGTCTGCGGATCTTTTGTGGAAAGCCCAGATGGCAAATGGGCAGCACTCCGGACACGCAAGCGTCTGCATGGTCTGTAGGCTTTTAGAGATTTGCAAAATATCTGGCACAGTAAGTGACAAGGGTACTGCTTTGTTGTTACCGTTCTATAAGGATGACTATTAAGTCTTTGGGCGAACAGTTCTTGACATGTGCTTAGCATAAACTCGGACTGTCAAGGGTATGTTACATCAAGCGGCTACCTTGAGTGAGTACAGAAGCTGCCTCTAGCATTAGGATACAGGTTTCAGCAGACTAGCTTGACAGATTTGTCATTTGTCATGTGGCATGTGTGACGGCCATGCCAGGTCAAGAGTTTGTTTGGTGCGGCGCGTATCCGTGGCAGACGTCGCTATGCAGGCATCATCATCCTCAGTAGCCCGCTGGGCTTGTGCGCAGGTTAGCGTGACCGAGCATTGAAACCACTGTCGCCAGTGCATACCAACGATGGATCGGCCAAGTATACGTGTACCTGGCAGGATGGCAGGCACGCGAATGCAAAACGGTTTTCTGTCGCGCAGGCATGGCAGCGGTCTCGCTTGGCTCTGGAGTTTCGTTCTGCCGGCGCGGCTTCCTACTCAGTGTTGGCTGGAGCTGAGAAGGTACATCTGGGTGCCAGAGCAGGGTTGTGAGCAAGCGGCTGACAACTTGACCGCTCCATACCCAGGTGCCACTGAGCAAGGTGGAGCAAGATGAATTCATCAACGAGCGATACCGCGCGATGGAAGACCGGCTCAAGGTACAAAGGAGCATGCCATATACGCATTTGCTGCGATGCAAGAGCTGTTTGTCACTATGGTCGTGCAGGTCGTCCGTAAGCGTCTCAACCACCCTCTCACCCTCGCGGAGAAGGTGTGCAGTCTGCGTATCTGCCCGCACTAGCATTCGCCATCGCTGGGTTGATATAGCGAGTTAAGCTGAGCGTGCGTCAGCAGCATATCTAACAGAAATGCTTGCACATAACAGATCATCTACGGCCATCTGGACGAGCCAGAGACACAGGAAATCAAGCGTGGCGTCAGCTACCTGAAGCTGCGCCCAGGTAAGGACAAAGGGGTTGCAAAGGACGTCCAGCAGTGTGTCCTGTATGGCCTGACAAGCATGGGGCTACTGGTGTTGGCCGCAGACCGCGTGGCCATGCAGGACGCCACAGCGCAGATGGCCATGCTGCAGTTCATCTCCTCTGGTCTGCCAAAGACCATGGTGCCTTCCACCATCCACTGCGACCACCTGATCGAGGGCACCACATCCCCGCAACCAGACAGGTGCACCCCAACTGCTGCGTACCACATGCGATGTCCTGAGAGTGGATCAGCAGTGATCTGGCGCCGTAGGACACCTTTGGTCTTCCCTTGCTGTTTTTGTACGGGTCCCTGAACCAAGGAGGGGGCTAGTCATGTTGACTAAGAGTCAAGCAGAGGCTGGGCTTGCTTGCATGCTGCATGGCCAACTTCACCTCCCATCAAAACTTTTGCCCCATTATCCTACACAGATATTCACCTCTACAGCTTCTCCCTTTCCCCCTCCCCCACTTTTGGTGGTTCCCTCTCACCCCCTTGCCCCTGCTGCCATGTTGTGGGTTAGGGTTCAGGTTGGTTATCCCTCACCCCAACCCCAACCCCTCCTGCCATGCTGGCCCAACCTGTCGCCTGGTGCCCCTGGCAGGGAGAACTCGTTTGGCGGAGTGGCTGACCTGAAGCACGCGGTCAAGACCAACAAGGAGGTGTACGATTTCCTGGCCACAGCAGGCGCCAAGTACGGTGTGGGCTTCTGGAAGCCCGGCTCCGGCATCATCCACCAGATAGGTGAGGAGAGGCCGGGCCAGCAGACACGTGAAGCAGTAGGGGCTAAGAGGCTAAGGGGCTGAAGTTGGGGCAAAGGGCGGCAGCAGTGCCACGGTCCAATAGTCTCGCCCATGCCACCTGCCCCTGCTCATTACACATACGGCCAGGTGGCTGTATGCCGGGCTCCTGGTGGCTGTTACCTGGCTGGCCCCATGCTGACCTGCGCAGTGTTGGAGAACTATGCCATCCCTGGCTTCCTGATGATCGGGACAGACTCCCACACACCCAACGCTGGCGGCCTGGGGGTCGCTGCCATCGGTGGGTGGTCAGCAGGCACACCCAGGCGTCACACCCAGGCGTCACACCAGGGTGTGCCACACGCAAGTGCTGCATGTGCTGTACTGCAAGCAGTGTCAGGGTGCAGCACCACCCACCATGAACTTGACTGCACTGCCGCCAGGGCCTACCACACACCATGTCATGGTAGGTGCCCCACAGGGCATCTGACTGTCGCTGGCTTTGCTCAGCAAGCGAGGCACCCAGCCCTGGTGGCCTCCTTGGTCCAGCAGCGCAGTCTGTAGCAGTGGCTGGCCTGGTGCTTGGGTGCCCTGGCGGCAGGTGTGGGCGGCGCTGATGCGGTGGATGTGATGGCCGGGCTGCCCTGGGAGCTCAAGTGCCCCAAGGTCATTGGCGTGAAGCTGACGGGCAAGTTGTCCAAGTGGACCTCGCCAAAGGACATCATCCTCAAGGTGAGCTCGCACATCTCCAGGGTCACCAGGCTGGGTCGCCAGGTGGCAGGCGGGCTGGCAAGCTGGTGTTCCCTGCAAAGTGAGGCAGGCATGAGCAGCGATACCTGAACCCTCCCCATCTGTCACTTGTTGCCTGTTTTGGACGCCGTGTTGTATCGGCCTACGCTACTCTGCTGACCAGGGTGGCCAGTGCTGTCCTGGGCAACTTGTGCAGTCCTGCTGACCTGGGCTGTCTTGCTGACCTGGGCTGTTCTGCTAACCTAGTCTTACTTGCTGACCTGGGCTGTCCTGCTGACCTGGTCTGTTTTGCTAACCTAGTAGGCTGACTTGCTGTCCTGGGCTGTTCCCTGGGCAGGTGGCAGGCATCCTCACGGTCAAGGGCGGCACAGGCGCCATCGTGGAGTACCACGGCCCAGGGGTGGACAGCCTGAGCGCCACTGGCATGGCCACCATCTGCAACATGGGTGCAGAGATTGGTGCCACCACCTCCGTGTTCCCCTTCAACAAGCGCATGTACGACTACCTGGTGGCCACTGAACGGCCAGGGGCGGCTAGGCTGGCAGATGCGTTCAAGTGGGTGCTGCTCAGCTGGACTGCACAACTGGACTGCGCCAGTCTAAGAGGCCAGGTGCTGGTGGCCGACCTGCCCAGCTCTGTTGTGCGATGCAAGTCAAGGCACCCCTCGGCAGCTGCACCTGCACCACCTGCACAGCTGCCTGCTGCTACACCCGCACATTCTTCACAGCTGCCTGCTGCTGCTCCTGCACCACCCGCATGGCTGCCTGCTGCTGCTCCTGCACCACCTGCACGGCTGCCTGCTGCTGCCCTGGGAGCAGGGAGAACCTGCGCAGTGACGAGGGCGCCACCTACGACCAGCTGATTGAGGTGAACCTGAACGAGCTGGAGCCCCACATCAATGGCCCTTTTACCCCGGACCTGGCAAACCCGTTGTCCAAGTTTGCAGGTGAGCCCCGCACCACATGCCCCACCCATCGCCTCCACCCCTCACACCAGCACTAACTAACCCATCCGCCTACCCAAACTGCCTGGCTCAACTGCCCAGTCTCGCTGTCCAACCTACCTGGTACACCCTGGCTGCTTGCTCAGGCTCCACTTGCTATGCTTCACTTGCTCCTGTTCATCTGGCTAACCTTGCCTCCTCACCCGCCCCTACTTACCCACGCTGCCTGTTGACCTGCGGGTTGCAGAGGCATGCAAGAAGAACGGGTGGCCCACTCAGCTAAAGGCTGGCCTCATTGGCAGCTGTACAAACTCCTCGTACGAAGACATGGCCCGCGCTGCATCCGTGGCCAAGCAGGCGCTGGCAGCAGGTGAGGGTGCTGCTGCTGCTGTTTGTGGTAGCACAGGCCTTGGCAACAGGTTTGGGTGTGGAGCACAGCCTGGGGCTTGCGTCACAGAACCAGTCGTGGCACATGGTTCACAAGAGCATGCCACACACACAACATCACTTGCTACATGTCATTGGGGGACATCCTTACAGCAGGCCCTGGCAGCGTCTGGGAGCATCATAGAGACCATGGCTGGATGCTACAAGAGCTGCTGCTAGAGCTGCAGGGTCTGGCAGTGGGCTTGGCAGGGCCGCCACCCCAGGCTGCAAAGGGCATGACAGGAGCATCACAAATGGTTTAGGTGGCGGCATGAGCTGAGTGAGCTGGAGTGGGGCGTGGTCTAGCTGCTGAAGGAATTATAGCAAACTACACCTTTGCCAGCTTGCAAGGATGTATGCATGCATTATGCAAGGATGGTAGCATCATCAGGAGGTGGCTCCCTGCTTCCTTTCCCTCAAGATGCCCATGCTCAGCCGCCCCCACCCCAGCAGCAGAACCTTAGGCTGGAGCTTGTGCATGGCCATCCGCTTGTGCGTGACGTGCTGGTCACGCCTGCGCTGCCCTGCAGGCATAAAGGCCAAGGTGCCCTTCACCATCTCCCCTGGGTCAGAGCAGATCCGCGCCACCATTGAGCGCGATGGCATCATGGAGACACTGACCAAGATTGGTGGCACCGTGCTGTCCAACTCCTGCGGCCCCTGCATCGGGCAGTGGAAGCGCACGGACGTCAGCAAGGGCGAGGCTAACAGCATCATCACCTCCTTCAACCGCAACTTTGCTGCCCGCAATGACGGCAACCCAGCGACCCACGCCTTCGTGGCCTCCCCAGAGCTGGTAAGGGTGGGCAGGGGAGGCACAGGAGGGGAGGAGGGTGGGAGGCAGGGAAGGCACAGGAGGGGAGGAGGGTGGGGAGGGGCATGGCTAGGCCATGGTTCACGAAGCCGTGCCGCAACCTGGCAGTATGTGCATTCCAGCCCTGAAGCATCGCCATGCCCGCCCCATTGTCTGTTCTCAGGACAGCCTGTATGTGATCATGTGTCATTGCCATGGCCTGGCTGGGTCCATGGCTTTGACCTTGCTACCGTGGCCTGCACTGGTGTGAGTCGTGTAAGGACAGGCTGCTGGTGTGTGTGGTGTGGCTGCCTGGCTGCAGGTGACTGCCTTTGCCATTGCCGGCGACCTGACCTTCAACCCTGAGAAGGACACCTTGATCGGGGCAGACAACCAGGAGATCACCCTGGTGGCGCCCTATGGGGACGAGCTGCCCAAGAACGGCTTTGATGCGGGCGTGGACACATACCAGGTAGGCTGGCTGGCCTACGCCCCTGCTCTTGCCCTTCAGGCCCCTGGCCTTGCCCTTCAGGCCCCTGCCCCTGCTCTTGCCCTTGAGGTGCTCTTGCCCTGCTCTGACCCCATGTGGACCTGCACCCTGTCCTGGCCACTGGCCTAGATGTATGTGTAACAGTGTTTTTTTTCCGCCTTAAATATAGTGATCGCTATAAAAAGCGACATTTCAGGGGTCCCATTGCGCTATGAAATGGTCGCTTTTCGAGCTTCACTACCACTGCGCTATGAAAATTGCGGTTTACCCTGAGGTTTTGCGTATTTTAGCGTAGTTTTCGTTAAAATTTCCATCTGAGCGATGTTTTGAAGTAGGGTCGAGCTATTAAATCAGGGGTATGAACCTATGCCATGTCACTTTCAGCTATAGATCATGCATCCGGGCGAAACGAATAAAACACTGATGTGTAATGTAGTGTCTGTACTGCTTATCATGTTCCCGGCCATCTCATGTCCCAGCCACTAGTACCACCACCAGCACTACATCAGGATCCAGTGACCCCACGTGGACTTGCACCCTGTTCCAGCTACTAGTACCACCACCGCCGTCGCATCACAACCTGCACACTCACCAGCACCAACAGCCTCCTAGCAGCACACCGTTGCTTGCCACCTTCCCCTCCTGCCCCACACCCCTGCTGCCCTGTGCCCTGCTGCTGCTGTGGTCACAGGCCCCACCCCCCACGCTTGAAGCCCGACGTGGCTTGGACGTCAAGGTAGACAAGAGCAGCACACGGCTGCAGATGCTGGAGCCATTCAAGCCCTGGAGCGGTCAGGACATCACCGACTGCGCCATCCTCATCAAGGTGCTGCCTGCCTGCCTGCCTGCCTGCCTACCTGCTTGCCTTCAACCTGCAAACCTTTAGTCATCTGACTCTCAGCCTCTCACTCAACCTATGAAGGCCTTGTCACTGCTTCCTGCCACTCCTTGTCACCATCACCGCCACCATCATTGTGCTGGTTGGGTGGGGAAACAGGAGCTGCTGCTGCTGCTGCTGCTGCTGCTGCCGCTGCCGCTGCTGCTGCTGCCGCTGCTGCTGCTGCTGCTGCTGCTGCTGCCGCTGCTGCTGCAATCAGCCATCTCCAGTGCCTGCGCTACTGCCAGCCACGCCATCTTCATCTTGTATACGTGACCTCCAGCTCATGTGCTTGAACTATTACTAGCCTGCGGCAGTGATCCAGCCTGCGGCAGTGATCCAGCCTGCGGCAGTGGTGTGTTGAGGCAGTGATCCAGCCTGTGGCAGTGGTGTGTTGAGGCAGTGATCTAGCCTGCAGCAGTGGTGTGTTGATGGTGTAGGTGAAGGGCAAGTGCACCACGGACCACATCAGCATGGCCGGGCCCTGGCTCAAGTACCGCGGCCACCTGGACAACATCAGCAACAACCTGCTGATTGGCGCTATCAACATCGAGAACAACAAGCCTAACGCCGTGGTCAACATCCTGAACCAGGAGGAGGGCCCTGTGCCAGCCACTGCACGGTGAGGGGCGGAACATGCACCAGCATCAGCAGCACCAGTTTTGAGAGCATGAGCAGCACCAGCCATGTTGAGCAGACAGCTGTGCCGACTGCCATTTGTCAACCCTCCTCTGCTGTGGCCTAGCCTAGCTCCCCTTGGAACACCCAGCCTTGCGCCGCCCAACCGCATTCTACCACCCTGCCTGCCAGGCTACTTGACAGGGCATGTCAGCTCCTGCAACTCCCCACTCCAGCTGGCCCACTATTTCCACCTCCCCCATCGTTGCATCACCTGTGCACCAGGCACAAGTCACCATTCAGCGTGTCACTGGGGCATGAAAATGTCCAAACACCCTGGCTGCCTCCCCAGCCCCTGCTGCCCTCCCTGCCCCTGGCACACTGGCCACCCAAAGCGCCCCACAGCACCTCTCCTTTGCTACTCCTGGCCCTGCAGCTACTACAAGAAGGAGGGGCTGCCTTGGGTGGTGGTGGGTGATGAGAACTATGGTGAGGGCAGCAGCCGCGAGCACGCAGCTCTTGAGCCACGTCACCTGGGTGGTGTAGCCATCATCGTCAAGTCATTTGCACGCATCCACGAGACCAACCTGAAGAAGCAGGGCATGCTGCCCCTCACCTTCGCCAACCCCGCTGACTATGACATCATCAACCCCAAGGACAGGTCAGCAGGGTGAAGCGAGTCTGGGTGGATCTGGGGTTGTTGGGGAGGGAGTGGAGGGGAGGGGAGGGGCCAGGTCTCTGAATGTAGGTATCTGGCTGGTTGGTCAATATGGGTGAAAGCCATGTTGTGGTCAGCGAGTATGTATGGGTGGGTGAGTGGGTAGGTGGCAAGCCTGCACACCAGCAACGCCAGGCCCTGCATGTTGTTGTAAACCGCAATCTTCATTCCTCACCCTCTGCACCATTCACTGTGTTGATGTCGCACCATCAGGCAACATCACACACGGCCCTGGCTTGCTGACTGGCTCCCTGTCTCGCACAAATGCTGTGACGTGGGGGGTGCGGGGGGCGCCAGGGCTGTGGGTCCCCTCCCCACCATAGCACCCAGCCCCTGACCCCAGCCCCCACCCTTCCCCTGGACCCTACCCTGGGCCCCCTACTACTCGCCTGATCCTGCCCCCCCTTTCCAAACCTGCCCCGTGACCCTGACTCGAGCCCTGTATCCCACTCTCCTGCAGGCTGTCCATTGTTGGGCTCAAGACCTTTGCCCCTGGTGTGCCCCTCAAGCTGGTGGGCAAGCGGCCTGACGGCTCCTCCTATGACATCACCGTGAACCACACCTTCAACGACAACCAGATCAACTGGTTCAAGCATGGCAGCGCACTCAATGCCATGGCCGCACACTTCGCTGAGAAGAAGGCTGCAGGCAAGGCCTGATGCATGACAGCCTGGGGATGACTGCGAGCAGCAGCGGCGGATGGGCTGGTTGATGGCAAGATAGGTGCCAGCGCCTGAGATGGCGTGCAAAAGCCTGCATGGAGTGAGACATCACTGGCCTGCCTGAGCTCTAGGGGGTTGCTACTGTCTGTTGGCTCAGGGCAGCCTAGGGAATGGTGTTGGCCGCTGTCACCCTTCCCTCCCTGACCCTGTAGGTGAGGATGGCAGGGCGCTGGTAGGGTTGTAGCAATGGTGACTTTGCCTCGCAGCCATGGGCTGAGTGGCTGGCTTGTTGCTTGCAGCTGAGCACATTCTTTTTACGTGTTTGTGGCTGCACCAGTCATGTTGGCAAGTTCACAGTGACAAGAGGATACAACCCGATCTTGCAGCTTCCGGCTGTCTAGAGCACTCCGTTTTGGGTTGTATGTGCCATACATCGTGTAGGTTTGAAAAGTTTGGAATGAGCAGTACAGTGTCGTGTGTGTTGGGTTTGGTTATGTAATTGTGTTTGTGACAGATGACTGGTCGTGAACTGTGGCCCAGTCCCCTTGCTTGCTTGTTTCATACCAAGCTGCACAGCACTCAGACAAACGCACACATGCAGAACACAAGATGCACCAGAAGACGCTATTTACTGTTGAGTGTAGGACGCTCTAGGAATCACAAGGTGTGTTTGTTCCTGCAGAACAGGAATTCGGCCAAGCTAGACTAGTGTGTCCTGGTAGTGGCCCCACATGGCAGCAAGCCAGCAACACAGCCAACAGCCTTAGCGTCAGGGCCCAGCACTCCCCCGCAAGCCAAGCGCCCCAAGGCTGAACGCGCAGCTGAGTCTAATCAGTCCACCAAGGGCGAAAACAAGGCCAAGGGCAAGGCTGCCAAAGCCAACCAACGCCAGACCAGGCAGCTCTGCCGGCCCAAGGCAAGGAGAACCCTGGCCTCGGTTACAAGCGGCTGCAAGACAAGCCACCCAAGGTCTAGCAGCAGCAGCAGCAGCAGCCTGCAGGGGCACAGTAGTGTGTGCCCCCACTTGACCTGTCATCAGCCCACAATTTGTGCATGCAGGTCATGCCAACTCTAGACCATAGCCCCAGGCGTTCCCAACTACCTGAAAACCACCCCCTGTGATAGGAAGCCCGTATCTCCGCAACCACTCAGTCAAAAATATTGGTAAACAGTGCTTTGAACAGAGGAGAGTCGTAGCTACGATATGACAGACGCAGCAAAAATTAGCTCGCTCTCAGCGGTGCTCAGTGCCTGCCCAAAGATCGACATTTGAATTCATGCTATTAGCCTACACTGTAGCCTACACTGTAGGTGGTAGGCACACTGTAGGTGGTAGGCACTCACGTGCTGATATTTGAAAGGCGTCAGGGTCAGCCGCAACCGCGCCGTCACGCTGAGTATAGCGATATGCCCCACTTCTCTTTCGCTGCACTGTACAATCTTACTTGAATTGGCGGGTTAAAGGTGGGGCAAGGGCAGGCCAGCATAACAGAACAAAGGTAGAGCCTCTACTGGAGGGCTGGTGCATGCTACATGTAAGATTGCTAGCTAGAGGGTTGGCACTCTGCAAGCTAAGCATGCTCCGAATGTGTCTCTGATTTACCCTGGTGGTTACCCAAAACGACATGTTGTTTGTATAGAAGCAGCAATGCGCCCCAGCTCTGCACCCTAGCAGGCCGGGAAATGGCCGAAAACAAGAAGAAGCTGCTGGACGGGCTGAAGAGCGTAATCTGGCAGGTGGTGCCGGGACGTAGCCAGCTGTAAAGACGCATGCCTTAAATCGGTATGTCCGCTACGACCCGCCTGGCAGACTTGCGAGTTGGAGGAAACCGTTACTCACCTGGACAACCCCGCAGTGCTCCACGAACGATTGTGCGTGGCCTGGGCAGCCTGCCCGTGTTGTTTCTGCAGCAGCAAAGACCTAGTGTGTCCATGCGTGCAGGCAGAACTACGAGAAGAGCTTGCTGGGGCTAGTGCAGCTGACGCCAGCCTTGGCTGGTGTGCGCGTCCCTGTGGAGATGCTGCAGTAAGTGTCACTGTGCCTTGACACGCAAATGACGCATTTGACAACCTGGATGGGCAGGAGGGGGGCCATGCAGTTCCAGGCTTGCAGCTGATATGCCAGCAAGCCACATGCCGGCGAGCAAAGGGAAGGCTATGCATTGTGGTAGCCCAACCAAAGGGCACAGCTGCCGTATGAAAGAAGCATGCGCAGGATCCTCAAAGCAACGCACGTATGAGTATTGGGCAGCACTACCTGATGCCATACCACGTTGTGTGTGTCCACATGGGACAGGTATGTGGATCAAGGCGGTAACCCTCACCAGTACACCGCAGAAGTGTTTGAGGCATGTGTCAGGGACAACCAGGTGTGACCCCTTTTGAGCTCGCTGCTGCTGCCACCTGCCACCTGGACTGCTGCCCACCAGTCACGGCAGCTGTAGCAGCAGCAGACCTGCCAGGTCAACTGCATCTGGTGCTCGTGCTCAGCTTTGAGGGCTCCCCCTAACCCAGCCACCATGTTGTGTTGGCGGCCACATTGAAACAAATGGCGCGAGCAGTGCAGCTTTCCAAAGGGGCTTGATGGTCAAAACTGCCCGATCCTTGCTTGCTGACCATGGTGCTGCACATGGTATTTGGCTGGACGTGCCCTGGTCACTGGTGCTGCACAGCAACAGCAGGCACGCTGCCCAGCCCCACTCTGGTTCGACTAACAAGCCCCCATGCAGAGTAGATGCTCCCAAGCTGCTGCAGCATGTCCAGATCCATGGTATGGACGAAGTCTGTTTTGCTCATGAGCCAAGCTGTGGGACCAACCACTGTGGCCTCTGTGGCCCTGGTGGCCGCGGGGCTCATGCTGTTGCGGTGGAGGCCTGGGAGCCTGCGCAGGTTGTGGCTGACCAGTTGTGAAGCAGCCCCAGCCCACTTGTGCTCTGTGCACCCACACCTGCCATGCAGCTGGTGAAGGGCAAGGTGGTGGCGGTGCAGTCACTGTATGACGCATTGCTGGCGGAGCTGACCACCCAACAGCCCGAGGTGGCAGCTGCTTACAGGTGTGGACCACAGGGCTGGGCTGGGCTGTGCAGGGCTGGGAAGTGTTGCGCATGGCTGGGCAAGGCTGGGAAGCATTGCGCATGGCTGGGCAGGGCTGGGCTGGGTTGAGACCAGGACCGCAAGGCTTCAGCGTCCATGGCCCTCCTGAATCACCAGCACAGCATGCAAGGAAAGAAAGAAACAAAATCTACACCCTTACCGGCGTGCGTGCGTGATGGGAAAAGGGTGTGTCCCCTTACCCCCTGCCACCATCACAGCATGTGGGGCGCAGAGTCAGGGGGCTGCAGGGCGGCAGCGGCGGCAGCAGCGGTGCCAAGGCAGGACAGGGGGACACTCCTTGCATGCTCTGCTGTCATGCCCTGCCCCCCGCCAGTCCCTCCACACAGCTGCTTCCCCCCACCTCTTGCTGCAGCCTTGCTGCTGCCGCCCAGGGCTCTGGTGGACAACAAGCCGCCTGGGTGAGTACCGCAGTACAGATGCGGTACCAGCGTGACGGCCAGCAGGAGGTGGCAGCCGACTGCGCCACAGGCATAAGCTCCTCCCGTCAGGCACGCCAGGTCTGCCCAAGTAGTCTTCATCCTCATCTTCTTCTTCTTCTTCTCCTTTCAGCGTGACAGCAACAGCAGCCTTCCTCCGGGTCAGGCCTGCTTGGTTCATGCAGGGCCTCTCATGCATGGCAGCGCACAAGCAAGCCGAGGTGGCCTATGGGGACGGTTGCGGGGTACGGCGGTGACCCTAGGCTGGACCCTAGGTGACCCTAGGCTGGACCCTAGGCTGTCGTGGGCTTCCTGGCCACGTGCCGTACACAACAGAAGCGCACTCCCACCCTGGCCTTGGCTGATGGTGGCTTACACCGCTTAAGCCGTCAGCCGTTAGGCTGCCTGGCTGTCCTCTCCCTCTAGGGGTTCGGGACTCCCACCCTGGCCTTGGAGGCCTGCCATACTCGGCACGCTACTGTTTGGGCCAGTGCACCCCTCGCCAATGGCTTGTGATGATGGTGATGATGGTGTTGATGATGGATGATACTGATGACGGTGTACCATGTGGTGGCATTTGTTGCCCACTGGGCTGTTAAGGGAGGAGTGCACTGCCCGCTGGTTGCACTGCCCGCTCACTGCCTTTCTTCCTCACCCATGGCCATCCGCAGCCAACCTTGATGAGGCTATGTGTTGTGCGGCAATGCTGATGATGTGGCTTACACCGCTTAAGCCGTCAGCCGTTAGGCTGCTAGGCCGCCCTCCCCCTCTAGGGGTTCGGGACTTTCTGTAACGCACTTCAAAGCAAGGTGCACAAACAAAGGTGCACATGGGCTCAACATGAAGTCATGCAAATTCTCATTATTGTTCTGTAAAGTCATGGCAAACTCCGGCTGCTCCCTGATGGAACTCGTGGCAGTGCACTCAAAGATGAAATGCATGGCGTCATCCACTACCCCCTCTGTGCATCTGGTGCATGTGCGATCAATGAAAGTTACCCCCTCAAACCGAGCCTTCTCCACCCCCAGACCACTGTTGCCTAACCTGAACCTAGTCAAGCTCGTGCGAACTTCTGTAGATAGTTGTGCGGCAATGCGATAGGCGGAAGCCATGGAGCGATGTCCGGCTCAGCACCAGGCTGACTACAACACCGCAGTTCATGGGTCAGCTTGGATGTGCCGGGATGAGCACACGATCATCCTCATCTTTGACTGCCAGTGAACTGCAAGCCAAAGGCTGGAGCGTGAGGATGTGGGTGTTTTGTGAAGGACAGGGGCAGCTGTTGTGAAGTGCAGGGCACCTCTTGTTAGAGCTGCGTGTACTGAGATGAAGCCAGGAGTGAAGATGCTGCAGTTAATCGTTGTAAAGCCTGCCCCACTGGCATTCGATCAACCAAGCTTGGACTGAGGGCAAACCAAGGTTTTGCGCATAGCTCGCCGTTGTTGCGCGTGCAACCCTACTGCTTTGTGGTGAGCTGTTGGGGTGTATAGCCGGTGCAAAGAGAAGACGGCTTGCACTGCAGAGGGGGGTCATCCGTGAAGCTGCTTGGCCGCCCTTCCCCTCCAGGGGGTTGGGACCCTCTGCGCAACACACACCAGGCCAATTGCTCAAGCAAAAGAGAGCCCACATCTCCTTGCCTTCACCCTTGCCTGTGGCCTGGCCGCCCCTCCCCCTTTATGGGCTCGATATCATGTTTCGATTCACTCCATAGCTCGGCACACAAGCAAAGGTGCACACGGGCTTAAACACCAAGGCATTCAAGCTATCGCATGCAACTTTGGAACAGTCCTCACTAACTCCGGATGTGGCTCTAGCGCAGGTGTGCCCTGCACACTGGTGAAAGCAGGAGCTGCATGGTGCAGTTTTAGGCGCTGCGTCGGACATTTCCGCCCCCGCCGCTCCCGTCTCGAATGTTGACAGGTTAAGGGGATTGACGCTGACTGATATCGATCCAGTGTGTCAATGGGTAAGCTGTCGACTCGATGGGGGGATCGATTTGTGTGAGTTTGAGGCATGTTCCAGTCGGCTTCATCCATCAATTCGATGGGAGGATCGTTAAATGCAGGGGACTCGTCGATGTTACACTGGCTGATGATGTTATCTATAGCACAAGACCTACGGGAACGGGACCCAACACTCATGCATGTCATGTGATGCCATTGACACCTCACAGTCCTGGAGGGGACGAGGAGTTGAAGGTAGGGTTTCAAATAGAAAACATGTGATGAGTGATGATGTGATTTTGATCGCTATCCCACCCTCGACAGCCCTGCCCCACAGATTTGTCAACCCCTTGGAAGCCAGCGCGTTGCTTGATAAGGCCCGCTGCACCTTGTTTTATCCGTCATTCTTGCTTTACCCAGAAGTCTCCTTGTCTGTGTCTACCCTGCTATCTCAGCCAGCCAGCTTCGCCAGCGTCAGCGACTCTCAGTCGTCTCTTCGCCGCCCTTTGACCCGCGACAGCTTGCACGTTATGGCACAACCTCTGGCCGCAGCCACCTCTACTCGTCCTATGCGCATTAGAAGCCCAACCGAGGTGGAGCCAGCTGTCTACCCCGTGGTTTCCAGTTCTCCTCGGAGCTCCGTCAGTTTGGTTCGCGCAAAGGAAGTACTCAGCGACGTACAGCAGGTTGGTACTTCAACTAGCCGCGTCTCATCGAAGTTGCCAAGGTCTTTTGTGAAGGGACGCTTTCGCTATCGCAGGTCCGCCTACGCTCAGTGTCCAGTGTAGTGGAATGCATCATAGAGTTTGTGAACACCTCGGATGTAAGCGTGTGGGCCGTCTGGCTCGACTTCGCTGGCAATGAGGTGGGGTCCCCTTGTTTTCATATTGTGATGTCCACTTTTCAGCGTTTGCAGCCTTCTAACTGTTCTTACTGTTGTTGATGTTGTTGTTGTTGGACTGCATTCATGTCTTCAGGTTCAGTACACCATGATAGAAGCCAAAGGCAAGCGGCGATACCGGACATTCCAATCCCATCCTTGGATAGTGCGTGCCGTTCATAATGGACAGCGGATGATGCTGGATCGGCGCATGGTGAGGGAAGCATAGACTACCATAAACATATATTGCTCTGCACTTTGCAAATGCCTCATTACTAATCTGATCAGCTGCTGTGGTGTGTTTACAGGTTGTGATTGGAAGAGGTGGTGAGCAAAGCGTGAAGATCACAACACCACCCCAGCTCCTGTGGTCGGTGAGTGCAAATGCCGATATTAATCTTGGTCCAAGTATGATGGATTGCTAGCCCCTTCACATCCTGGTGTGCTCGTGTGCTTGACTGCAGTTTGCTACTCATACATTTTACCCAGAGGAGTTTAAGGCGCAGACGAGGAGCCTGCTGCTTGCCCATCATCGGCAGCGTTGCGGTTCACATCAGATCGATGCTTTGCTGCGTCTGCCATCCACCACTGCAGCTGCTCAGCTTCAGCCTCAGCCTCCTCCCAGCCCCTTTGCAAGGGCCATGAGCATGTTCCCGGACAATGACGCTGTCGGCATGTCTGAGTGCAGCATTGAGCGTGGCAGCTGCAGTGGTCTTGCCAACGTGATGGAAGGAGATGAAAATTCGTCTGTGCCTCTGCTGTTCAGTAAGCCATGCATGGTATGTTGCAATTTTCTGGGGGGTGCTGAATGGAGGCTGGATGCATTGTTATCACTGCCTGCTGCTTCCCTCCTGCAGGCTGCGGAAGGAAGTCTGGCCTGCAGCCTGGCGCCCTCATCCACCTATGCATCCTCCATGTGCTTGGAAACTCTTTGCAGTGTCAACAGTGCATGCCTGACCCTGGCACCATCTAGCTGCTGGGGTGAGGACTGCAGCCTCAGTGACCTGGTTCCCAGCCGGGAAGAGAAGCCTCGCAGTGGCCCTACACCTCATGTTCCCAGATTGGAGTCTACTTCATTTTGTCATCCAGCTGCAGAAGCACCTGCAGTGTCACCAGCAGTCGCACAGCTTGACAGTCCACAGCCTGCTTCAGGCAGCTGTTCGCTTGCAAGACCGTCAGCCTCGCACCCTCCGTGCAACCAGCAGCAATCGCAAGACTACAAGATCATGCAGCCGATGACACCCCGCACTCACAATCGCGCAACAAGAATGCTTGGGTGAGTGCTTATAATGCTTAATGCAGGACCACTTTCAGTCCCTTTTGTAAACGACAAGGCAGTCATCTCTGGCATATCTTGAGTCAGTCATGCATACCTTACCAGACTTTTTTTGCTTTTATAGGTGGGTGGTGGAGAAGGTAGTCAAGATGGCATGCTCACCAATGCGTGCACCCCCTCCTCAGCTTAGTATGAGCAAGCTCTGCCCCATGACGCCCCCACCAGCCCCCCACCATCCTAGGTCCCCGGCAGTGGACACCCAGTTGGGCTCACTCATGGCTGACCTCCCGGACCACCTGGTAAGCCCTGCCATAATTCCTGCCTCCCTCGCTGAATCCATCGTACCAGCCACTGCCACCAGCCACTAGCACCGCTCGGCTTGCTGCTGTGTGCAGCGCCTAGGTACCTGGCTGTAGTGTCTGGGCGTGCCATGTTGCAATGCAGGTACTGCACATCATCCAACTCATGGCTCCTGCAGATGTGCCGCAGTGCGTATCTTGGGGCAAGGCCTCAGGATGCCCTGATGTGCACCCCGCCCTCCTCATCACAGACCCTGCCACCTGGCCGTCCCAGGCTGCACCTCAGGAAGAGGCCGATGCTGCAGCTGTGGATGCTGCCGCAGCTCAGGCCCCCGCTAACGGCGCATGAAGTCTACAGTCAGCAACCGGGGCAAGCAGTGTAGCAATGGGCCAGGAAGGCCATGGAAAGGAGCTCTTCACGGTATTTAGTGAGGTATGAATGCAGAACCGGGTAGCGTGACATTTGCGGTGATTTTCCCATCCTTTTGATGCTGAGAACTGAACATGTGCATTGTTAATCAAGTCTGCAGACGTATACGTCCAGACATAGGTAGCTGCACGTGCTGTGTAGTGCGGTCTTGTGAGTATGGAACAATAAGTATGGTGCAGGATGTGGACAGAATGGATCGCAAGACTTGCTTCTGTGAGATTTGTGTATAACATCTTCCTGTAATGAAATCGTGCATCCTGTCCCGGCATATAGCTGAACATTGAATAATATGTGTGACTGGGTAATCTCACTCAGCTATCTCAATCAAGTTGAAGCATCGGTCGCACCCTTAATGACTACAAACCCCACACCGGTGGCACTCTTTCCCGCTAGACCACTGGGCACCTCATCAAAACTAATAGCTTAATGCTTTGTAAGACTAACAGCCTGTGTAAACCACTAGGCCCTATGGGTAGTAGTAGTAGTAGTTGTTACTCTAAGGAGGTAGGGCTTGGGTGGATACAAGCCAATTTCCGAAGGTAAAAGACTAAGGAGAGAACAGAGAAAAAGGGAAAGAGAAGGAGAACTACAAGGAGAGAAATAATTTAGAAAGGGAAGGGGAAGGGAGCTAAAGGGAGAGGGGGAGAGACCTCGAGAAGCGGAGGAGTCAGGGAAGTGGAGGAGCTAGAGACGCAAAAGGTTGGAGCTAGGAGTGCTAAAAAGGAGAGGGGAGAGAAACACGTTATGAGGGACTAAGAGGGGTAACCGGGAGAGTGACACTAAGGGATCCGTCTTGGGCAGAAATGAAGGGATGGGGATGGGGGAGGTTCCAGCCAGGAGGGTTGGGATGGGTCAGGGTGAAGTCTTGTAGGTGATGCCAAAAGGTAGTGATAGCAAGGTGGCTGGCTGTAGAAATGGGGGAAAGGGTGGAAGGAGCGGTCGCTTGAGAGGTGGGGTGATGGGTGAGAGCCCAGAGGCGGCGGCGGCCAAGGTCCATCGCATCAAGGGCTGCCATGCAGACTAGGCTCCAGAGGGAATGAGGGAAGGTAGGGGTGGGGGGGATCAGGCACCAGAGGGAGGGTTGGTGAACTTGCGTGCCGAGGCTGAGGGAGAGCTGTTGTCTAATGGTAATGGCGATGGGGCAACTCCCAAAGCTGTGTTGGCGGCTGTGGCGGGGATGGTGAGAGGGGTCGCAAGGGCAAGACCAGGGGGTGATGCGGCTCCCAGGGATGGCATTGATGCTCAAGCGCCAAAGGGTCTCTTTAAGGAGGTTGGAGCAAGGAACCTTCCAGGCTTTGTTAAGGTTGGTAGTGAAAGCTTGGAGGGCTTGAGCTCGAGTGGTAGGTGGGTGAGGTGTGGAGAGAGCTTGAGTGATGTAAGAGAGGTGGGCCAGCCTGCGGGCGGAGGTGATGTGGGGGGTGAGCATGGAGGTGAAGACCCTCACAGGGGTCCCTTGGAGGGTGGGGAAGACCCGTGGGGTAGAGGTGGTCTGAAGGTGCGGTGGGGACCAAGAGAGGGAGGTAAGGTGTTGGAGGGGGACTGGGGTAACAGGGAGGGGTTGGTTGGGAAAGGTAGTGGTAAGGGATAAAGGGCCGAGGGCTTGGAGGGCTTGGCACATGAAGGTAATGATGCCTTGGGGGAGGAGGTGCGGTTGGCGGAGTCCTATGATGCCTCGAGAAGGGAGCCCTATGTTGCCTCGAGAAATGTCAGGGACGGTGGCTTGGGTGGAGAGAGGGACAGGCGTGGGTGAGGAGGGTGGCTGCTAGGGAGACCCATGAAGGGGATGATTGAGAGGGGGTTGAGGGGGTTGGTGAAGGGGGGAGAGTGTTGGGGTTGGTAGGAGAAGGCCTGGTAGTGTAGGAGGGGCTGTCCTGGGAGGGGCTAGATGGGGGGCCGGAGGAGGAAAGGGGGGTGAACAAGCGGGAGAAGAGGGAGTTAAGGGTGTGGTAGAGATTGGAAAGGAAGGTGAGGATGAAAGAGAGGAAGGGGCGGGTAGGTGTAGGGCGGGTAATGGGGGGGAGGTGAAGGGTGGGATTGGCAGGTGGGGGGGAAGGGGAGGGAAGGGTGGAATAGGCGTGGTCATTGATGAGGTGGTGTAGAAGCCGTGTAGCCATGGCGGCGTGCCGAGCCTGGATGTGTTCTCTTAGTGGTAGGAGGCCAAAACCTCCGTCACCACGACGGCCAATGGCTAGGGGGTAAGGGATGTTCTTGACCACAACGCGGTAGAGAGTATGGGTGGGCGGGGCGGGGCGGGGCGGGGCGGGGCGGGGCGGGGCGGGGCGGGGCGGGGCGGGGCGGGGCGGGGCGGGGCGGGGCGGGGCGGGGCGGGGCGGGGCGGGGCGGGGCGGGGCGGGGCGGGGCGGGGCGGGGCGGGGCGGGGCGGGGCGGGGCGGGGCGGGGCGGGGCGGGGCGGGGCGGGGCGGGGCGGGGCGGGGCGGGGCGGGGCGGGGCGGGGCGGGGCGGGGCGGGGCGGGGCGGGGCGGGGCGGGGCGGGGCGGGGCGGGGCGGGGCGGGGCGGGGCGGGGCGGGGCGGGGCGGGGCGGGGCGGGGCGGGGCGGGGCGGGGCGGGGCGGGGCGGGGCGGGGCGGGGCGGGGCGGGGCGGGGCGGGGCGGGGCGGGGCGGGGCGGGGCGGGGCGGGGCGGGGCGGGGCGGGGCGGGGCGGGGCGGGGCGGGGCGGGGCGGGGCGGGGCGGGGCGGGGCGGGGCGGGGCGGGGCGGGGCGGGGCGGGGCGGGGCGGGGCGGGGCGGGGCGGGGCGGGGCGGGGCGGGGCGGGGCGGGGCGGGGCGGGGCGGGGCGGGGCGGGGCGGGGCGGGGCGGGGCGGGGCGGGGCGGGGCGGGGCGGGGCGGGGCGGGGCGGGGCGGGGCGGGCTATCTGGCCAGAGGCAACCCTATAATACCCTATATTGTCACACATGCTTGCACATGCTTGTTCCATAGTCTTCTCAACTGTAGCCCAAGCCGATTGTTGTGGGAGCGTCATCCAGCCCATCAGTCTTCCGTATGTAGTGGTTATGGACCAGTGAATGATGGCATGCTTGATGAAGGTTTCAGTGTGACATGTCGCTCTTAAGCTAGTTTTCTAGCAGTTATGTAACGCAAGATCTGTGCTCCTCGACATGGTTGGTTTGAGGATCTGTATGGAATGTACGCCTGACCCCGTCCCTGCCCCACACTGCGCCACATTCGTCTCACACTTCCTCGTGACACTGCGCCTCACTCTGGTGTTGAGTTGTAGAAGCATGAAATTCACACGTTGAAGGACTGTATGTCACACAGACGCATCGCTGAGTACATGCCAGATGTCTATCAGCGCGATTCCAATGTCGAGGCGAGACGGCGAGGTCTCCATGACCCTCTGACCGCCCCCCAATCGCCATATCTCGCCTTCATTCGGCTTCATGTCAATTTGTCAACCCTCCCACACTTTCTCAACATCCTTGACTGGCTGTAACTCACCGTGATCCAGTGTCTCACCAAGCGTTCAAAACAGCATGTTGAAAGCAACTTCCTCAGTTGAGATGTTAAGGCAAGTCTGCTCATCGCAACAAATACACTATGAGAGGGCGTGACGAAGGACATCATGTCTTGTTTTTGGCCAACGTCGGCTGCCTGGAGCCGATGACGCCCCACAGGTGCAAAGGCTGCGCCTGTACTGCAGCTGGCGCTCCTCGCGAGGAATCCGGCATCAGTGCTGGGGTCGGCGGATGCATGTCTTGTCGTGCGGAGGCCGCGTCTTGTACAACCGGCTCTTGATTGAGCTGCAACGCCGGCGATACCTGCCCTTGGCCGAGCACTGCAGTGCGGGGGCCATCTTGCCCGTTTAGCGGCGGGGTGGCAGTGGGTGTGACCGACGCACTTTGCGACCCGGGCAGCCCTGGCGCCGGACTTATTTTCCGCGTCCCGCTCACATTCGCACTTGCAGGCGTTGCCCGCTGCACCCACTCGGGCACGTCCACCACCCCCCGTGGCCGAGGTTTGCGGCTGCGCAGCGTGGCGGTCGTCCCTTTGCCCATGCTCGTTGCATCGGCACCAGCGCCCTGATCCGAACCTACAACACCGTTGCTGACCTTGCTTGGAGGCTGGGAAGCAGTAGTCAAACCTTTGCTGCTGTCATGACTGCTCCTGTCATGACTACTCCTGCTGCCATCGCTGCTCCTGCTGCCATCGCTGCTCCTGCTGCCATCGCTGCTCCTGCTGCCATCGCTGCTCCTGCTGCCATCGCTGCTCTTGCTGCCATTGTTGCTGCTGCCATTGCTGCTGGAGCTCACACTGCCATCGCTGCTGTTGACCATACCTCCATTGCTGCTGTTGCTCATACCGCCATTGCTGCAGTTGTTCGTACTGCCATTGCTGCTGTTCCTCATACCGCCATTGCTGCTGTTGTTCGTACTGCCATTGCTGCTGTTGACCATACCTCCATTGCTGCTGTTGCTCGTACTGCCATTGCTGTGACCGCTGCTTGGCTCTTCCGACTCCAGCCTTTGCTCATGCTGTTGCTGCCGAGACTCGACCCAATTTCTTGGCCCTGCCCCCTCCCTGACCCCAGCACCTGCCGCTGCTCCTGACCCTGCCCCATTACCCACCGCAGCGACGACTGCCCTCCCAGCACTGGCTGCTCCCTGCACCCCTGACCCAGCCACCCCTACCTTGGCTGCTGTTTCAGCACCCACCCCTGCCCCTGCCCCAGCCCCAGCCCCTGCCCCAGCCCCAGCCCCAGCCATAGCCCCAGCCCCAGCCCCAGCCCCAGCCCCTGCCCCAGCACCCACCCCTGCCGCTGCCCTTGCCCCGCCCGTGGCCCATGGCGGTCCATGAGCCCTGTGTAGCCCCTTCCCATGCACCCGTCCCCTGGCCTCCTGCAGGCTGCTGCTATTTGTCGAGGGTGAGGCAGCGAGTGGGGGAGGCACTGCCTGGGGTGTGCTGCTGCTGTCCCCCGCAGCCCCCCCCTTGACCCCCTCCTGTGGAGCCATCCCTGCAGCCTCCAGACCCTCCCGCCCTGCCCCTGCCCCAGAATCTGGCCCAGCCCCAGCTGCCAGCTCTGCCCCTTGGCCCCCAACAGGCCCTGCCACCACTCCACTCCCCCTCACCGCGACCCGCCTGACCCTAGGCCCAGCCACAGCCTCCGCATCCTCTGGTGCCGACAGTGGGCCTGAGCCAGGTCCTGGCTGTGGCAAGTGTCTATGTCTGCCCCCTCTGCTGTGCCCAGGGTTGGCTGGCCTTGGAGGGCGGGCTGAGGGTGGGAAGGGCAGGGGCCCGGGTGGGGCCAGGGCTGGGTCCCCCCCCTGCAGGCCCTCCATCAGCCGGGCTGTGAGGAGGGAGTTGCGCGGCCGCTCACGTTGACTGGCGGCAATGCTCAGAGCCTGGGGCGTGGCCACCAACACCAGAGCCTGCTTGGCCCGGGTCACTGCGGTGTACAGCAACTGCCGCAGCAGCAAGGGACCTGCAGCGGCAGCGGCGGCAGCAGCGGCGGCGGATGATTCTGCATGCGCCTAACAGCTGGGGCGGGGCAGGGCGGGGCGAGTCGGGGCGGGGCGGGGCGGGGCGGGGCGGGGCGGGGCGGGGCGGGGCGGGGCGGGGCGGGGCGGGGCGGGGTGGGGTGGGGTGGGGTGGGGTGGGGTGGGGTGGGGTGGGGTGGGGTGGGGTGGGGTGGGGTGGGGTGGGGTGGGGTGGGGTGGGGTGGGGTGGGGTGGGGTGGGGTGGGGTGGGGTGGGGTGGGGTGGCTTACGTGGCATTGCATGGTGCAGCGGCAGAACCACCACCGGGTACTCCCCGCCCTGTGCCTTGTGTACGGTGGTGGCCCAGGCGAGCTGCAGCTGCCTCAGCTCTTGCTTCTCGTACTTGACCACATGGGGGTCCTGCTTGCCCACTCTGGGAGGGAACTCTACCTGGGAGAAGAGGGGTGGGGCAATGCAAGGAAGTCAGCCAGAGGGGGGACGGGGTCCGGGCAGGGCAGGGCAGGGCAGGGCAGGGCAGGGCAGGGCAGGGCAGGGCAGGGCAGGGCAGGGCAGGGCAGGGCAGGGCAGGGCAGGGCAGGGCAGGGCAGGGCAGGGCAGGGCAGGGCAGGGCAGGGCAGGGCAGGGCAGGGCAGGGCAGGGCAGGGCAGGGCAAGTGAAGGATGAGGAGGTCCATGGAGCTCAACAGGCAGGAGGGGGCGCTGTCCAGGGAGGGCATGATGGGGAAGAAGGTGGGGGAGGAGAGTGGGAGCGGACCGAAGTGGGGTGGAGGGGCAAAGTAGGGGGGAGGGGCGAGGTGGGGGAGGAGTGGGAAGGATGTGTTGGGAGGGGATGAGGGAGGGGGGGGGGGGGGGCACCGTGTAGATCTTCTTGCTCTCGTCAGCAAATCGCACCACCCCTAGATCTCCGTTGAACACCTCGGAGTCATAGTTATTCTCCACCTGCACCCCAAACCATCACACCTTCACGTCACACCCGCGCCTCACACCACCACTTCTCTGCTATAATTGTCATGATTACTATATCACTGCATCAAAACTAATACTTATAAACTATTGATCATGCTCACATCATTGAGTGGAGCTGTCAGCCTGCTGCCAACAGCAAACTGGAGCTTCATCCCCATGAGCTTGCGACACAACGGCCTAAATTCTGACATACCCCCCCCCCATAAAGAGGTTATGAAACTATATGTACCTATATCTAGCCACTTGAGTCACACCCAACTTAAAGGTAAACCATACCCTGCCAATTGAGGCATGTACCCACTAGCAGCACTCAGGCAAATCAGTAACAGCGTTGTTTCAGAATCTCGGCCTGAGATTTGGCACATAGCCCTATGACGTGACTGTAAGATTGAGGTGTGGACGACAATTCATAGATATGCCTGGTTGGTGAGATATTGCTAAAGTGTTCTATTGTACCACTTGGTGCGGTGCAGTATAGCACAATGGGGTGTAATGCAGCAGTTCATTAGGGACCGGTGCAATACTACACCATGAGAAGTTAACGATACGATTTGGTGCAGTGCTGCAGGGTTGGGTATGGGGCAGTACTGCACCATCAAGAGTAGCCTGAAAAAGGGTTTACGTATTTCGCAGATTACTATGAATTTTGTTTACGATGTTGGTGGCCATGGAACAACAGTCTCATTCCGAGGCGAACCGTATAAAAAAATCAACCCCTCAAAATCGCTGATTGTGCACTGATTTGCGTGTGTTAGATTGATCATTAAATACAGTGCAACTGCTGACAAAAGGTTTGTGGTAACTCACATGTTCAGCCTTCACAATGTTGCCCCCCCCCTACACATGATCCCCCTACCACACTCTTAGCTGCCCTCATGGAAACCTGGTCTTCTATGCTTGCCTGTCGTAGAACTGATCGACTGACCAGAAATATATTGCTAATTAACTTCTGCTGAGCGCTGGATAGCTGCCTCCGTTATATCATTGGTCACATTTAGGTGCTTCCATGACGCCAACAGTTGATCCTTAATGGGCGGATAAAGGCCCGTCTTTTCAACGGCACGCTTGAATGGCCTTCACACTGCTGAACAGCTGATCCCAGGGCTGTTGACAAATGTGTGCATTGGCCAGGCAGGGCCAGCAGATCAAAGCCCAAGGCTGCTGCAACTGGCTTGGCGCTAGCACTGCAGCGTCAGCATGGCCATCCAAGATCAGCAGAGCGCGGTTCTTGATGCTGACCCCACCAGAAACCTGCTCGGCCATCATGACCAGGTGCTTGGGGGGCCATTGAGCCATCCATCGTGTGGGTGTTGGACTTGAGGGTGACGGCTGAACCAGTGGAAAACTGACCCCACCCAAGACGTTGGTTGTCAACACTGTGCAGGCATTGATGTAGTTTGGCGGCAGCACCTGCCCATTTACAGACCCCCATGCCACACAGGTGATGCTGTGCTTGGGGTTGGCTGCAGCCGGCTGGACTATCAGCTTGACCCCAATCTCTGCCATCACCCTCTCATTGACCGTGTCTCATCCGCGTTGAACACCCGATTTGACCAGCTGTTGCAACGCATCTGTCGGGCTGGCATGGGCTGCTTGTCACACCACTTGGCCCCTTGGGCCTGGGTTGGGGGAGAGGCTTCCCGCAGTGACTGTAGGCGCTCTTTGTCACACCACTTGGATAGAGCCTGTTGGCTCTTAGCAACGGCCCCTTGGGCCTGGGTTGGGGGAGAGGCTTCGCGCAGTGACAAGCCATGCCTACTCATGAAGGCGCTGAACCATTTGCGGCTGGGCTGGTGGGAGCAGGCCGCGCCCCCTACAGGCGGTAGCTCCTCCCTTAATGCACGCAGGCGAATACCGGAGTAGTCTTCTTCTTCTTCTTCTTTCTTCTTCTGGCTGGGGGTTGCATGAGGGAGGGGGTGTGGAAGGCCTTACAGGCACGCTGCACCGCTCCAAGGAGGTCCAACCTGGTCGCCCCCTGCCTTGCGCCTGGCCCCCTTGACAATGCCAGTCAGCTGGGGCCAGTGAGGGATGATACGTGTATCGATACAATACAACGATACAGAGGCAACATGTCACGCGGGAGAGGAGCAGCTGGGAGCAGCGCAGCCAGTCCCGCAGCCTGTCCGTCATGGCTGGGCAGGACGGCGACGGCGTCAAGCAAACCAGCCCCGAGTGGCAACATGTCACCTCAGCGAAGGTGCCCCACGGCCATAGCAGCGCGTGCAACTACTGCCACGCCAAGTTCTGCGGCGGAGCCACCCGTATTCGCGAGCACTGTGCCAATGCCCTGTTGCGCCCATGCTGTCAAGCTGTTCTTCAGGAGCCCAACAGTCAATCCAACCAAGCTGGCTATCAGCCCAGCAGTCACTGCAACAGCCACTGCAGCTGTTGTTAGAGAGCTGAATGTAGCCTTCGGCTGGCTGGTTTATGCCCCCCTTGACACAAAACAGCTCCTTGTAAAAGGCATCCACGCAATTTGCAGGCCGGCTCTGAATATTTTTGATACGATACCGTACTATCTATTTCGATTCGCGAGGCCCCGAAAACTAAAATTAAATACTCTTTCCCGACCCAAAAAAAACATTGTTTACTTTTTCCCGATGCAAAGTTAGCAGCAAAACACAGTTTTGAGGATGTGGATGTGCTTATAAATATTCTAGACAACCATCCCTTGCATAACATGTCAATCCGCCATGGTTTTTAACACTTCTTGCACAGGTCACCATGTCAAGCTTCCCGGTCACCAAGTTAAAGCCATTATGCAAGGGTAGTGTCACCGTGCACCAAGTTACCAAGTCTTGACTGTGCACTAGATAGGGCACTGAACCTCCCCAATGAAGTCATGGTCTCCCTTGCAGTCACCCATGCTGCAGCTTTGGCCAAGGCAAATACCCCAGTAGCTGACTTGGTGCGGCCAGCCACCCGAGCTGCTGCCCCGGTTTGGCCAGCCACCCCAGATGCTGACCTGGTGCGGCCAGCCACCCCGCTGCTGCCCTGGCCTTGCCAACCACCCCAACAGCTGACTTCTTGCAGCCAGCCACCCCGGCTGCTAACTTGCTACCTACCCACCCCTCGCTGCTGGCACTTCATCATCGTTGCTGCCGTCGTCGCCGCTGCTGTTGCCGGCGCTGCTTGTGTTAGCGCTGCTGCTGTTGGCGCTGTTGCTGGTGTTGTACACCAACCGTGCCTGCTTGTGTGTGGGAGTGGGCGTGGCTTGTCCTGTTGGGGCTGGCTCAGGCTTGTTCTTGACGCGGCTGGGTCGCGGGCTAGCCCGAGCCCAATGCTAAGATCGAGAGCCCTTCGATGGAGCATTTCATCATGTTGGTCAACCTGGCGTAGCAAATTCTCGGCTGCGCCATCGGCACTGATGCCACGGACCACGAAGCGGTCCATCGCAGCATCATTTACGCAGGTCAAATAATTGTTTGATCACTTCGCGATTTTGTGAAAATTCACATTGTTTACGCGTTCGCGACTTCGCGAGGCTAAAAAAACAATTCGCGGACGCGAATCGAAAGAGAGAGTACGGTATGTGTATTTTTGCATCATACAAGAAATATCCATCGGTATTGATACACGTATTGCGTAATACCCATCACTGGCTGGAGCTCTTCTGCCTCAGTCAAGGTTGTAAGTCTCCCCTTTGTAGCGACCCTACCCGCCCTATTGACGCCCTATTGACGCGAAGAGGGCCTTAGCGGCGGCTGCAAGCCTGCTAGCCCTGTGGCCTGCCCCGTAATTAGTCTTGCTATACCTCTTAGCTTGTGTGAAAGAAGCGGTGGCCATCAGAGAAATGCCCAGGGGTTGAAATCTGCAAGTAGAAAAGCTGCATGGTAATTCCATGTTTTTGCTACATGAGAAATTTTCGGCCAAACACAGCAAGTGCTGCCGCACAGCAGCCGCATGTTTGACCGTGCGCGCTTGCTGTACCATCTTTGTTACTTACTAAGGTATTTAGAAGCGTTGCAAAATTTGACAAAAGCGCGCTACCTGTGGGCGCAGCCGGGCCTCCTAATGCGGGTAAGGCCGGCGAATCCAGCAGTGTCGAGATTTCACCTCCCACAACGCGCAAACTTGACGCGACCGACAACCACCCAAGCAACCAGCTAACGATGCGATGTGCGAAAAACAACGGAACTTCAGAGAAGAAACAAGAGAACACGAAAAACAGGGTGGCCGGAATTAGGCAATTCACTGCGGAAGGTTAGGGTTAGCCTGATGGTATGCTGGGCACTCCACAGTCTCAGTCATACTGTTGAAAGCCACAGCCTTCCACCCCCTCCTTACTAACTGTCCTCCTCACCGCTTCCCCCTATGACACTGGCCTAGGCCTCCCTCCCTTCCCCTCCTCCCTCCCTCTCTCCCACCCTCCCTCCCTCTCTTCCTCCCTCCTGCCCTTCCTCCCTCCCCTTCCCCTTCACACTCCTGCCAGACATGGAGCACCCCCCATCAGCCTTCGACCCTTCCCCTCCTCTACATCTCGTGCCTCCACCTCCCCCCAGCCCCCTCCCCAGCCTCCCCTCACCTGGACCACTCGGTCAGCAGCTTTGAAGTGCTGGCTGGCGGTGAAGTGATGGCCTGCGGGAGGGGCGCTCTGCACCAGTGACCCACCCGCAGCTGCCTGGTGCCTGGCCCACAGCGGGTTCATGATGGGCTGCAGCAGCCGGTTCAGCTCGTGGATGCCAGCCCCGGTCTTGGCAGATGGGGAAAGGACCTGAAGCGCGTGGAGAAGCCCATGAGCCAGAAGTGAGAGGGAGGAGGGCGCCAGTTGGGCAGCAGTGCAGTGCCAAGTACAGGTGAGCAGCAGCGGCAGCAGGAACCTCCCCCTCCCCCTCCCCCTCCCCCTCCCCCTCCCCCTCCCCCTCCCCCTCCCCCTCCCCCTCCCCCTCCCCCTCCCCCTCCCCCTCCCCCTCCCCCTCCCCCTCCCCCTCCCCCTCCCCCTCCCCCTCCCCCTCCCCCTCCCCCTCCCCTCCCCCTCCCCCTCCCCCTCCCCCTCACCTGCACATCAGACGACACGTTGATCCCCGCCTGCACCAGCTGCTGCATGATGCGGCAGACCTGCTGTGCCACCGCCTCCACACCGCACTCCGCACCCATCTCCACCACCACGGCGTTGCCCTTCATCAGGGACTGCAGCCGGGCTATGGCCGCAGCGCTGGCCCCGGCCATAGCCCCGCCGCTGCTGCCAGGGGAGGCTATGGAGGAGAAGGCTGCACCTTGAGCCCGCTGCCTGGCACCCCCTGGCTTGTAGGGGGTGGGGGGGCGGGGGGGTGGGGGGGGGCGGGGGGCCGCTCTGACACCAGGGTGGTCAGCAGAGTGTCCATGTCAGGGGGGCTGAGGGTGGGGATGCGAGTGGGGGTCTGGCCTGTGGGGGGCGAGAGAGGGGGAGAAGGGTGAGGGGCGAGGGGGGCTAGGGGAGGGGGTGAGGGAGGGAGAGGGGGGGAAAAACAAGGAACGACAGAGAAAAGGGGGAGGGGGGTAAGGGGGTAAGGGGGGAGCAAGACAAGAATGGTTAGTGGTTGTGGTAGGTGCTTGGTAGCTGCCCAGGCAAGCCATGATGCGTCTAGGATGATGTGTGTGACCGTGAAGAGTAAGTGCAGGCAGCAGGGCAGGGGGCAAAAGGGTGGAGGGGGGGGGTAGGGGGTGTACCGTGCATGATCTCATGCGCCCCCTCCACTATGGCGCTGGCTGACTGCTGCCGGAAGATCTCATTCAAGTGCACCTGCAACACCCAACAGCAGCAGCAGCAGCAGCAGGAGAAAGCGGAAGGTTTGAAGAGATCTCCATCCCTGCCTCTCTCCCCTCTCCCCTCTCCCCCCTTGCCACTCTCCTCCCTTGCCCCTTGCCCCTCTCCCCCCTTGCCCCTTGCCCCTCTCCCCCTCGCCCCTTGCCCCTCTCCCCCCTTGCCCCTCTCCCCCCTTGCCCCTTGCCCCTCTCCCCCCTCGCCCCTTGCCCCTCTCCCCCCTTGCCCCTCTCCCCCCTTGCCCCTTGCCCCTCTCCCCCCTTGCCCCTCTCCCCCCTTGCCCCTCTCCCCCCTTGCCCCTTGCCCCTCTCCCCCTTTGCCCCTCTCCCCCCTTGCCCCTTGCCCCTCTCCCCCCTTGCCCCTCTCCCCCCTTGCCCCTCTCCCCTGCCTCCTCCCCCTGCTGCTCCTTCCTGCCCCCCCCCTGCCTCCCCCCCAGCCCTACCTGGGGAAACACGCGCGCCTCAATGACGTCCTGCATCACTGCGCCCGGCCCCACAGGGGGCAGCTGGTTAGGGTCCCCCACCAGCATCAGCTGGCAGTCGTGGGGCAGCGCAGCCACTAGGGCCGCTGCAAGCTGCACGTCCAGCATAGAGGCCTCGTCCACCAACACTGCAGGGCACGAGGGTAGGGGAGGGGGGGGCTAGGGCTAGGGCTAGGAGGGGCGGGAGGGGAGGAGCGGGTGAGCAGGAGGAGGGAGTGCGCAGGGGAGGGGGGAAGGGTGGTGGTGAGGGAAGGCAGTGCGCAGGGGGGAGGGGAGGTGGAGGGGGGTTGCAGGGGGAGGGGGAAATGGAAAGGGCAGATAGAGGGGGTGTGGAGGGGTAGGGGTTAGGTAGGGGACAGGCAGCTGTGTGCTGAGGGCATAGGAGGGCAAGCTCCTCTCCCCCTCCCCTCCTTGCTGCCCTCCCCACCCCCGCTTGCTCCTGCTCCAGCTCACCTCCTCCCACCCTCCCTAACCTTTCCCTCCTCTCCCGCCCGTGGCCCTGCTGCCGGCTGCCCACCCCTAATCTCAATCCCCACCCCCACCGCAGCATGACCCTCCTGGGCCCCCCTGCCGGCCCCCTGCACCCCCCCACCCACCCGCTTACCTTCAGACACAGCCGCCCCCCTGATCCCTACCCATCCCACACCCATCGCCCAGCGCCCCCTCCCCCTCCCCCTCCCCCACCTCTCAGCCCCAATCCCTAGTGCCCCTCCCCCTCCCCCACCTCTCAGCCCCAACCCCTAGTGCCCCTCCCCCTCCCCTGCCTCCAAGCCCCCCACCCCCAGGCCCTCACCAGCATGAGCCGGCAGCTTGTTGTTGACGTTGAACTTGAACACGCCCTGGTCAAGCAGCTCCAGACCCCCAGCAACCTTGCTGGCGCTCAGGGGCACAGCAGCCACTACACCCTCGCCCCCGGCCTTAGCCCCAGTCCCCCCCGTGACAGTGCTCCCAGCTCCCCCCGATTGGGGCTGCTGCTGCTGCTGCTGGGTGCCGGGCACCTCACCCCCCGCCCCACCCCCCTGTGGGTCCTGGGCTTTGCCCTGCCGGGGCTGGTAGCCCAGCAGGCGGTGCACAGTCTTGGCCTCACAGGCGGTGCCGCCCTGACCCCCTACCATCTCCTGCACACAGCATGCAAGCATGGAGCTGCATGCACACGCCCACATGCACCACCTGCATGCTTGCACTCACCCACTCACCCGCCATTCTCATCCTGTGTGAGGTGTGACCACTGGCAGAGCAAGGTACAGAGTTCAACTCCTGGCCAGGACTGAATGCCTCCCTTGTTATTCCCTGCCTAACCTCCCTCCTTTCACCCCTCCTCACTTCTACCCCCACATCTTCTATGCTTTGATTCCCCCCATGCCCCCTATTACCCCAATCACCCCCCTCTCACCCCCTCTCTCTGTGCGACCCTTCTTAGCTGTTGCTTCTAGTCGAGCTCTTTACCGTTGTGTTTGGTGGAGCGCTCGCTCTAACGTGTGGGGTCTCGCTTGCTACACCTCCCTACCCCCTGCCCCCCCTCCGCCCGCCCTACCCCCTCACCTGCAGCCTCTGCGCAGCCCTGCCCGTGGGTGCACACAGCATCACCGTCTTGCCCTGCTGCCGCCACAGGTGCACGATGGCCTTGGTGGCGTAGGTCTTCCCACACCCCGCAGCACCCGTCAGCAGCATCAGGGGCGCGAAGGCAGCCATCTTCACTGCTTCTTGCTGAGTGCGGTGGGCCGGGGCGGAGCAGGGCATAGCAGGGCATAGCAGGGCAGGGCAGGGCAGGGGTAAGAGAAACAGGGCAGGGGGTGAGGAGATATAGGGAGAGGGGAGGTGTCAAGGGCCAGAGCCAGAGCTGCAGCATGCTGTCGCTTCCTATTAAAAGTCAGCACCTAGAGCACTGCATGGTTTAAGCAAAAACCGAGCTGCATGCATTTATTGGATGAAAAAAGAAGGATGACACTAGCCCAACAACCACCATCACTGCAGCAAAGTGGTGACCATCCCATGTGTGCACTGGCAATGCCAGGATATAGAACTGGTTGAGGAGTTTAAGAAAACAAAAAGCAAAAGCCGATCAAACTAAACTAACTGACAACTTTTCAACTTCCTCCCTGCACCCCCATTTCTCCCACACACCTGCTTCAGGTTCAGCTCCGGGACGAAGGTGTTGAAAGTTTGCATCAGGTGCATGTTGCCCATGTGACTCGCGTCGTCCGGCACTGCGATGCTTGCCGGTACGCCTTGGCCCAGCGGCTCACCCGACGCAGCGAATGCGACCGGCGCCGTCCCGGCCGTGGTCATTTGAGCCCAATGCTCCGCAGCTTGAAAGACGTACGAGCGCCAGACGTGCGCTTGTTGGTGCGAATGTCTCATGATGCGAGCCGCGCTCCAGCCCACCTCCCTCTCCGCGTCGAACAAGGGTTTGAGATACACAAGCGTGTGATACGGCCAGTTGAAGGTTTTGTCAGCGCCGGCGCCTGAGCCGGGCTGGCCACCCGCGGCTGCGACATCCGGGTCCGCGATGTCGTTGACATATGCCGGGGCCGGGAATGCGTCCGTACTGACGTCCCGAACCATTTGCAGGTCGGGGTACAGCGTCCGCAGCTGGCCATCCTTGTTCACCCATTGGAAAGTGGCCACCCTTTGCTCCTGATGTATGTGCCAGCGGACAGCAAAGGACCACATGCACCCACTCATAGGCTTCTCACTCTCATACCTCTCTGACAGAGGCCACCCCTGATACGCTCGTTCATCAGCACAAGGCAGTGAGGGGCCTTGCCTGGGCAGTGCAGCGGCTTCCACAGCTAAATATTCAGAGCAACCTCACATTGCACTTCCCACTGGTGCCTTCCCTCTCCATTGCTCTTTATGTCGCCCCCACCCAGTTCATGCCATCACCACTCTTCCCCTCCCTCGTTGCCACCTCTCCCACCTCCTCTTCCCTCCTCCCTCGCTCCCCCTCCCTCTTCCTTGCACGCCCCCTCCCAACCCCCTCCCACCCCTCCCCTCCCACCCCCCCACCCCTTCTCCTCCCACTCACCCTCAGCACGGTTGCAAACTTGCACAAGTCCCCCATGGTGGGATTGTAGCCGAGCACCTGAGCAGCCAGCCCCACCCCTGGCTCCCCGTCCTCCCCCTGGGCACCCAGGGGGGCGGCAGGCGGCAGCGGTGCCACCCCGGGCAAGTTGTGCCTGGCGCGCTCGTCCAGCTTCTTCCGCGTCTCCTCCTGCAGGCTGGACCACTGCAGGAAGGTGTGGTTCCCCGCTGTGGCTCGTTCACACAGCGCCTCCAGCATCACCGCTGCCCCCACGCTGATGGGGTTGGGCTGGTCAATGCCCAGATTCCTTGCGGCTTCATCGGCCATCCTGCAGGGCAGGGCAGGGGCGGGGGAGCAGTCAGCAGAGGCAATTGGCAGGGGGGTGAGGTTGGGCATGAGCTCGGTAAGATGCACAGGTTTGGGCGTATGACCAGGTGCAAACGGACGCAAACAGGCGTTGGCACAGGGCCAGGGAGGTGGGGCGGCATGCAGTGGAAGGGGAGTGGAGGGATGCCAGGGGTGACAGTGGTGAAGGCTGTGAGGGCATCGGGGTCAGGGTCAGGGTCAGGGTCAGGGTCAGGGTCAGGGTCAGGGTCAGGGTCAGGGTCAGGGTCAGGGTCAGGGTCAGGGTCAGGGTCAGGGTCAGGGTCAGGATTACACATTCACACCCTTCTCACATGGAGCCATCACCATGTAATGGCCTAGGTATGCTGCTGAGTATGCTAGGAGGTGTGATGTCCCACTTGAGCGTGAAGCCCGGCAGGCTGAGCAGCGTGCGGTAGGGGTCAGCCTCCAGCAGCCTGGAGCACTCGCCCTCCCCAAAGCGTGAGCGGGCCGCCTGGTACATGAATGAGCTGAGGCCGGCGGTGGTGAGGAACACCTCCTTGCCTTGGTCACGAAGATCGCCTGGGGAGTGGGGGCGGCATGGGCAGGGGTAGGGGCAGGGGCAGGGGCAGGGGCAGGGGCAGGGGCAGGGGCAGGGGCATGAGCATGAGCATGGGCATGGGCATGGGCATGGGCATGGGCATGGGCATGGGCATGGGCATGGGCATGGGCATGGGCAGGCGCAAGAGTTGGACACCTGCTCTGCCCCCCTGTAAACCCCTGCCCTGGCCCCTGACCTTCCATCCCCTGACCCCATTCCAATTCCTGCTCCTAACTCTGCTACCACCCCCACGGCCGAGGCCCCTCGCACCCCCTGCCCCTGCTGCCAGCCCCACCCCCCCTGCCCCTGCTGCCAGCCCTGCCCCTACTGCCAGCCCCTCACCATACTTCAGGTCCCATTCCTTCTTGACCGCGCTCGCCTTGGCCTTGCCCAGCCCCGGCACCTTAGCCTCCAGCATGATGGCCACAGCGTCAGTGGAGCTGAGCACCGCCTCGCACCTTGCGGGCCCCAGGGCCTGCAGCACCAAGTCGGCCAGCTTCACCCCCACGCCCTCCAGCTGCTGCAGCTTGTACTTGAGAGCTGCAGGCGAGGCGGCAGCAGGGGAAGGCGGGGTCAGGGGGAGTGTGATGATGTTCTATCCTACAAGCTGTGACAGGTGGGTGGGCGCCTGAAGGGGAAAGGGTGGAGTGCGAGGCAGTGGGGGGAGGGGGGCGGTGGCAAGGGGAGGCAGGTCAGGGGGAGTGGGGTGCTGTCCTATCCTATAAGCTGATGGGAGGTGGTGGGGGGGAAGGAGAGGGAGGCAGCGGGGAGGCAGCGGTGGTAGGAGGGGTCTTTTGCTGTTGGTGATGAGGGTGCTGGAGTAGGTCTTCCCTGCCTTCCCCTGCCTCTGCAGTCGCTGAGCAGCCTTAACGGTGCAAGCCTTGCTGCCCTTGCTCATGAACACTGCGCTGCTCCTGCACTGCTGCTGCTGCTGCTGTCACCCTGCTCCTGCCTTGCTGCTGTGCTGCTGCTGCGCTGGTGTCCCTGCTGCCATGCTCCTCCAGCTCTGTGCACATGACCCCATAGCCCCCACCAGCAGTAACAGCAGCAGCAGGCGCAGCAGCAGCAGGGGAGGATGGCAGTGGTGGGGTGACCCACTCTCCCACCCCCTGACACCAGGCCTGCCCAAAGCTGAGTGTCATGATGGGCAAGCCTTGGTGCTTGAGGAGTAACCTGAGCCAAGCCCCACCTCAGACATTCAATAGCGTGACCACAAACCCTGCTGATCCTGCTGATCCTGCTGATCCCTGGTGTGGTCAGCCAGCTGCTCTCCCTGCTGCTGTCTGCCATACTGCTGTACTGCTGCCCACCTGCTGCCCCTGCATGCCTGACTGCCAGTCACCACACATAACCACAACAGGCTGTGTGCCGTTGCTAAGTGAACTGCCAGGGTCACACGGCGGATGGCCCATGGTGCATGGTGCGCTCCATGCAGTTAGTCAACCCCATGCCTACCCAGTGCCTGCTCCAGCTGTGCTGCACAGCTGAGCGATGCCAAGCATGGAGGTAAGTGCAGCTCACCAATGGCTGATGTGGTGGCAGCCACCTGCAGCCGCGTGGCCTTGAACTGCAGTGCCTGGAAGCGGTCCAGCGTCCACGAGCCCTCAAACACACACTCGCTGCCAATGCCCACACTGCCCACGGTGTCCCCAACCACTGCCAGGCACTGTGCCTTGATGCTCTGGTTGTGATGCTTGCGGGCAAACCTGGCCTGCTCGGTGCTGCCATCCATTTTTGGCAGGCGTGGGTAGAGAAGGTAGGGCTTGAGTTGGGCCCAATGTGAGGCATCAGGCACCTCGACCACGGCGCTGCCCCAGGCGCTCTCTTCCGACTGATGCCGCACCCGCTTCACAATGCCTGTGAATGATATCATCGTGTTGAACTCGGGGGGGAGCAGGCTGTTTGACGCTGGTGAGGCTCGACCGGTATAGGCCCGGAGGGCTTGCACGCTGCTGAGCTGGGTGGGCTGGGGCCTGAGTGCAACAACGGGCCGTGGCTGTGTAGAAGATAGCCACTGCGTCGCAAGGCGTCGCTCTCCGGGTATTGAGAAGCAAGCCACAAGCTCGCGACATGAGTCTATTGCACGGGTTTGAGGTGGTGCGCACGGCACCCATCCCCAGAAGTTCATCCTCAAAGCCCGCGAGTAGACAGGTCTCATCGACAACGATGCATTACGCGTCTAGCTCTGCAATCGGAGTCCATCGTTCTGGTGCTTGATGGCTCACGACGAAAAGTGGCGGCCTCGGGGAAAAAGTATCAATTGTATAATGCGTTGCATGGGGCGATGTGGGGGGCAAGCGAGCGAGAACATTTTGTACCGTTATTTTATAAAGTAGTAGACCCCTCATAACAGGGATGTGTGTGGGTTGGAGCTTGTAGGGGAGCTCTAGCTACAAGCACACACACCAGAATGGCTGAGCTGGATTGGGCACTAGGCACACTAGTAGAAGCCTTTTCACAACTCGTGCTTTGTTTTGGTGTACCATGAGGGCTGTAGGGATTATAACTTGTCTGCACTTCTGGGCTATTTAATTCTGTCCAATTAATTCAAAATTGGTTCATTTTGGTCTTGGACCCTGGACCACTTAATGGAGCAGGTCACCGCGGCCGGAGGGTCGTCAAAACGTGAGCGCTATGTAGCCCTGGCCCACGCAGCGCATGCCGCAGCGACAGCTGGCGAGTCAGCAAGCCGGCTGCATAACTCTGGCAATGCGGAGCTGCACCTGTTCATCCAGTGAGTCCACGCTTGGCTACTCTGCGCGCACACTCCATTGAATGCAACAGGGGCAGCACTCCATTCCCGGTCACATTGCCATGCTCCAGCTCCTTGCTTGCTCCAGCTCCTTGCTACACTCTACCTGCCCAGTCTGCTATGGTACATGCAAGCGCCACTGGACCCGTGGCAGTACTTGCATTAGTATCCCACGCTCTGGTCACTCCCCACAGGCCTTGGCCATCACAGCCTTTCCATTGCTTGCATCCAGTCCTGAGCAATGCTGCCCTCTTGCTAGCAGTCGCAAAGGCTGTGGACGCAACTCTAGTGGCAGTGGGGTGTTCGTCCAGGGTTTTGCCACTATGTCGGAGTCTACCATCCAACTTACCCGCCTGGCCTCTGGGACACTGTCAGACGAGACTAGGCGGTTTGGGCATTCGCTGATGTGGGCTGATCGCACATTTGGGCCACTTACTGTTGAGTCTTGGTCGTACAGTCTTCTCATTCCATGTGATCCAGGCCCCTCAATGCTCCATAGCCTCAGTGGACAGTCACCATCACCACCATCCTCATCATCACCAGGAGTGGCCGCCGCAGCGGCAGCAGTAGCACCAGCAGCACCAGCAGCACCACTCACAGCCTTGCATGCCATTTGCCCACAACATGAGCATCACTGCACCAGTGGGCCATGCAGGCAGCTTTGTTCACAAGCCCACCTACCACTTTCCGCCTACCACCTACCACCGAAAGCTGTCCTTGATGTCATCATCACCGCCATTGCTACAGCACTATTCCTAGTGTCCTTTCTGTGTCCTTATTCTGCTGTACGCTGTTTGCTGTCTGAGTCCACCCGCCTGCCCCGCTGCCCATTGGGCGGGAGTAGGCTTGACAGCCTGTCCCTGGACTGCCTGGACCTCAGCCTGGGCTACTCAGCAGGGATTGGCATTGCGCTTCAAGCCCAGGGCTGCTCTGGCCCTGGTGCGCAGTGCATCAGGCCGGCAGCCAGCAGGTCATGGCATGGCATGGGCCAGGATCCTTACTAACCCTGACCCCAAGATGGATACACATGCAACACTACACCAACATCACGGACCCTCTACTAACCCTGGCTCCAACCCTGTTACCTCCGCCACTAGCACACCAGCATGTGATGCACACGCAGCGGGACCCCTACCGACCCTAACCCTAACCCTAACCCTGACACGTCAGCCCTATTACTTCAGCACGGAGCAGGGCACAGCAGTCTAGGGTGCGCCTTGGAGCTGGCTGCTAAGAGCTGGCCAGGTGCACACTCACATGCGTTTGGATACACATTAAACATTTGGATACACCAACATTGCGTTTGGATACACCAATACCACTGTCACCCCTGTTCAGACCCTGACAAGCATCAGGGTTGAGCACTGCGGGTGGGCTGGCCCTGACCCTGACCCTAACCCTGATCTTTACCCACACTCAAACACCTACTCCTAAGCCCAGCCTGCCTCACCCTGCCTGACCCTGTGCCCTGACTTCCTTGCCCCGCCCAGGCTGGTGCTGACTGACCTGGAGGCAGCGCCTGACGCTGGCGCCCACCAGGACACATGGGCTCAGGCCCTGCGCAAGGCCGCCCGCAGCCTGGCCGCCTGCCCCCTGCGCGCCGCTGATACCCAGGCCCTGGGCAGCCTGCCCTACTGGGGCCCGGCAACACTCAAGGTCTCACTCCAGCCTCACTCCAGCCTCACTCCAACCTCACTCCTACCTCACTCCTACCTCACTCCAGCCTCACTCCTACCTCACTCCTACCTCACTCCAGCCTCACTCCAACCTCACTCCTACCTCACTCCTACCTCACTCCAGCCTCACTCCTACCTCACTCCTACCTCACTCCAGCTTCACTCCTACCTCACTCCTACCTCACTCCACCATCACTCCAGCCTCACTTCAACCTAACTCCAGCTGGGATATGAGAGGGTGGATGTTGAGGATGTACTGGGCCCAGCGCCCTGGGTTGTGTGGGTGGACCTCAGGGTGTGTGGGGTGGGGGGTCTGTGCAGGTGGCTGCAGTTTTGTGGGACCTGTACCCCCCTGACCCCTTGACGCATGAAGAGGTCCAGGCACGCGCAGCAGTCGCGGCCCAGCAGCAGGTAACACAGGCACCAGCAGCAGCACACACATAGCTGCTTGTAGCTGGCGGGCATGCTGGCAGGCAGGCAGGTGGACAGGCCGAAGCATAGCTTACTGAGTAGGGCAACAAGGGAGTGAGGCCAACACGCTTACCAGCAGTTTTTCAGTGGGCGGGTGGGCGGGCAGGCGAGCGGGTGGGCGGGCGGGTCCAGGTTCATCCTGTCAAGCAGGGCAGTGAAGGAGATGGGCCACTGAGGCGCCCTTGAAGTAAGTCCAGGCCTGCATGGCGGTGAGGGCGGTGAGGGCGGAGGCTGACTGTCAGGTGCAGTGAGCAGGAGCCTAGTCAGGTGCACAGCCTTGTGGCCTAGTCAGGAGCCTAGTCAGGTGCACAGCCTTGTGGCCTAGCCAGGAGCCTAGTCAGGTGCACAGCCTTGTGGCCTAGCCAGGAGCCTAGTCAGGTGCACAGCCTTGTGGCCTAGCCAGGAGCCTAGTCAGGTGCACAGCCTTGTGGCCTAGCCAGGAGCCTAGTCAGGTGCACAGCCTTGTGGCCTAGCCAGGAGCCTAGTCAGGTGCACAGCCTTGTGGCCTAGCCAGGAGCCTAGTCAGGTGCACAGCCTTGTGGCCTAGCCAGGAGCCTAGTCAGGTGCACAGCCTTGTGGCCTAGTCAGGAGCCTAGTCAGGTGCACAGCCTTGTGGCCTAGCCAGGAGCCTAGTCAGGTGCACAGCCTTGTGGCCTAGCCAGGAGCCTAGTCAGGTGCACAGCCTTGTGGCCTAGCCAGGAGCCTAGTCAGGTGCACAGCCTTGTGGCCTAGCCAGGAGCCTAGTCAGGTGCACAGCCTTGTGGCCTAGCCAGGAGCCTAGTCAGGTGCACAGCCTTGTGGCCTAGCCAGGAGCCTAGTCAGGTGCACAGCCTTGTGGCCTAGCCAGGAGCCTAGTCAGGTGCACAGCCTTGTGGCCTAGCCAGGAGCCTAGTCAGGTGCACAGCCTTGTGGCCTAGCCAGGAGCCTAGTCAGGTGCACAGCCTTGTGGCCTAGCCAGGAGCCTAGTCAGGTGCACAGCCTTGTGGCCTAGCCAGGAGCCTAGTCAGGTGCACAGCCTTGTGGCCTAGCCAGGAGCCTAGTCAGGTGCACAGCCTTGTGGCCTAGTCAGGAGCCTAGTCAGGTGCACAGCCTTGTGGCCTAGCCAGGAGCCTAGTCAGGTGCACAGCCTTGTGGCCTAGCCAGGAGCCTAGTCAGGTGCACAGCCTTGTGGCCTAGTCAGGAGCCTAGTCAGGTGCACAGCCTTGTGGCCTAGCCAGGAGCCTAGTCAGGTGCACAGCCTTGTGGCCTAGCCAGGAGCCTAGTCAGGTGCACAGCCTTGTGGCCTAGCCAGGAGCCTAGTCAGGTGCACAGCCTTGTGGCCTAGCCAGGAGCCTAGTCAGGTGCACAGCCTTGTGGCCTAGCCAGGAGCCTAGTCAGGTGCACAGCCTTGTGGCCTAGCCAGGAGCCTAGTCAGGTGCACAGCCTTGTGGCCTAGCCAGGAGCCTAGTCAGGTGCACAGCCTTGTGGCCTAGCCAGGAGCCTAGTCAGGTGCACAGCCTTGTGGCCTAGCCAGGAGCCTAGTCAGGTGCACAGCCTTGTGGCCTAGCCAGGAGCCTAGTCAGGTGCACAGCCTTGTGGCCTAGCCAGGAGCCTAGTCAGGTGCACAGCCTTGTGGCCTAGCCAGGAGCCTAGTCAGGTGCACAGCCTTGTGGCCTAGCCAGGAGCCTAGTCAGGTGCACAGCCTTGTGGCCTAGCCAGGAGCCTAGTCAGGTGCACAGCCTTGTGGCCTAGCCAGGAGCCTAGTCAGGTGCACAGCCTTGTGGCCTAGCCAGGAGCCTAGTCAGGTGCACAGCCTTGTGGCCTAGCCAGGAGCCTAGTCAGGTGCACAGCCTTGTGGCCTAGCCAGGAGCCTAGTCAGGTGCACAGCCTTGTGGCCTAGCCAGGAGCCTAGTCAGGTGCACAGCCTTGTGGCCTAGCCAGGAGCCTAGTCAGGTGCACAGCCTTGTGGCCTAGCCAGGAGCCTAGTCAGGTGCACAGCCTTGTGGCCTAGCCAGGAGCCTAGTCAGGTGCACAGCCTTGTGGCCTAGCCAGGAGCCTAGTCAGGTGCACAGCCTTGTGGCCTAGCCAGGAGCCTAGTCAGGTGCACAGCCTTGTGGCCTAGCCAGGAGCCTAGTCAGGTGCACAGCCTTGTGGCCTAGCCAGGAGCCTAGTCAGGTGCACAGCCTTGTGGCCTAGCCAGGAGCCTAGTCAGGTGCACAGCCTTGTGGCCTAGCCAGGAGCCTAGTCAGGTGCACAGCCTTGTGGCCTAGCCAGGAGCCTAGTCAGGTGCACAGCCTTGTGGCCTAGCCAGGAGCCTAGTCAGGTGCACAGCCTTGTGGCCTAGCCAGGAGCCTAGTCAGGTGCACAGCCTTGTGGCCTAGCCAGGAGCCTAGTCAGGTGCACAGCCTTGTGGCCTAGCCAGGAGCCTAGTCAGGTGCACAGCCTTGTGGCCTAGCCAGGAGCCTAGTCAGGTGCACAGCCTTGTGGCCTAGCCAGGAGCCTAGTCAGGTGCACAGCCTTGTGGCCTAGCCAGGAGCCTAGTCAGGTGCACAGCCTTGTGGCCTAGCCAGGAGCCTAGTCAGGTGCACAGCCTTGTGGCCTAGCCAGGAGCCTAGTCAGGTGCACAGCCTTGTGGCCTAGCCAGGAGCCTAGTCAGGTGCACAGCCTTGTGGCCTAGCCAGGAGCCTAGTCAGGTGCACAGCCTTGTGGCCTAGCCAGGAGCCTAGTCAGGTGCACAGCCTTGTGGCCTAGCCAGGAGCCTAGTCAGGTGCACAGCCTTGTGGCCTAGCCAGGAGCCTAGTCAGGTGCACAGCCTTGTGGCCTAGCCAGGAGCCTAGTCAGGTGCACAGCCTTGTGGCCTAGCCAGGAGCCTAGTCAGGTGCACAGCCTTGTGGCCTAGCCAGGAGCCTAGTCAGGTGCACAGCCTTGTGGCCTAGCCAGGAGCCTAGTCAGGTGCACAGCCTTGTGGCCTAGCCAGGAGCCTAGTCAGGTGCACAGCCTTGTGGCCTAGCCAGGAGCCTAGTCAGGTGCACAGCCTTGTGGCCTAGCCAGGAGCCTAGTCAGGTGCACAGCCTTGTGGCCTAGCCAGGAGCCTAGTCAGGTGCACAGCCTTGTGGCCTAGCCAGGAGCCTAGTCAGGTGCACAGCCTTGTGGCCTAGCCAGGAGCCTAGTCAGGTGCACAGCCTTGTGGCCTAGCCAGGAGCCTAGTCAGGTGCACAGCCTTGTGGCCTAGCCAGGAGCCTAGTCAGGTGCACAGCCTTGTGGCCTAGCCAGGAGCCTAGTCAGGTGCACAGCCTTGTGGCCTAGCCAGGAGCCTAGTCAGGTGCACAGCCTTGTGGCCTAGCCAGGAGCCTAGTCAGGTGCACAGCCTTGTGGCCTAGCCAGGAGCCTAGTCAGGTGCACAGCCTTGTGGCCTAGCCAGGAGCCTAGTCAGGTGCACAGCCTTGTGGCCTAGCCAGGAGCCTAGTCAGGTGCACAGCCTTGTGGCCTAGCCAGGAGCCTAGTCAGGTGCACAGCCTTGTGGCCTAGCCAGGAGCCTAGTCAGGTGCACAGCCTTGTGGCCTAGCCAGGAGCCTAGTCAGGTGCACAGCCTTGTGGCCTAGCCAGGAGCCTAGTCAGGTGCACAGCCTTGTGGCCTAGCCAGGAGCCTAGTCAGGTGCACAGCCTTGTGGCCTAGCCAGGAGCCTAGTCAGGTGCACAGCCTTGTGGCCTAGCCAGGAGCCTAGTCAGGTGCACAGCCTTGTGGCCTAGCCAGGAGCCTAGTCAGGTGCACAGCCTTGTGGCCTAGCCAGGAGCCTAGTCAGGTGCACAGCCTTGTGGCCTAGCCAGGAGCCTAGTCAGGTGCACAGCCTAGCCTGGTGCAATGAGCAGGCCCTGACACCAGCCGGGTACACTGCGCCTGGCCTGGCCTGGCTGCAGTGCTGTAGCAGCAGGAGCCCCTAGCCCTGTTGTGCTGGAGCAGCTGCCTGCAGTGCAGCACAGCAGCACAGGCTAGGTGGGCCCTAGTACTGACTACTGGCTGCAGGCGGATAAGGCGGCAGCTGCCCAGCAGCGTGCAGCCGAGCGCAAAGCGGCCAAGCTGGCTGCCGGCCCCGCCTCCACCACTGACGCTGCACCAGCCCAGGCGTCAGGGGCAGCAGGGGCAGCCGGGGAAGCGAAGGCGGCGGCAAGCAAGCTCAAAGCCAGGGGCGCCAAATCAGGCCCAGCCCCCACAGCCAGCAGCGCAGCAGCAGCTGGGGTGGGGAGCGACCTGCCTGCCTCCACTGACCAGGGCTTGCCAGCCCCCACTGCTGCGACTGGGCCCACTGGACTCAGCTGCAGCCAGAGGGCTGCTGCTGCGCCGCCTGCTGCTGCTGCGGCTGCCTCAGCTCATGGTGGAGGGCTGGAGGTTGCGTCCGGTGCCAGCAGTGCTGCAGGGGTGGGGCGTGGTGAGGGGGTGGAGGCGGGGCAGGGGGGAGGGGCGACCTCCGGCAAGGCCCTCAAGGCTTATGTGCCCCAGGTGGGGACGGCCAACTACGCGTTCCTGGTGGTGCTGTTCATGAGCGCCAGGAGGGGGGTGGCGCACGAGACAAAGTCCAGTCTGATGCAGGTCAGGGGGTGGGGGGTGGGACCTGGAGGGGCGGGGGCGGCTGGAAGGGGAGGGGGTGGGGCGCACACTGAAGGGGCGGGGGCGGCTGGAAGGGGAGGGGGTGGGGCGCACGCTGAAGGGGCGGGGGTGGCTGGAAGGGGAGGGGGTGGGGCGCACGCTGAAGGGGCGGGGGTGGCTGGAAGGGAGAGAGCAAGGGGGGATGCGTGCTGAGGGCGGGCCCCATGAGCGAAAGAAGGCGCAGGTTTTGATGCAGGAGGGGCAGCAGGGGCAGCTGAGGTGTGGTGGGTGAGGTGGAGCCTGGGCCAGGGCTGACGCTGCAGGGGCTAGCCTGGAGTGCAGTGGACTCTGGGAGGGGAGGGAGGCGCTGCAGGGGGACGTGGATCAAGTACAGCGTGATGTGTTTCGTCACCCCACCCCTGCCTACTGCACTGCTCACGGCTGACGAGGCACCGGGTTCTCACACTTACACCAGTGATACTGGGGTGTCTGTTAGTCTGTTACTGGTGTCATGTTGGCTGCTGCCCCCCTCCCTTCCTTACCCTGCCCTGGTGTACACTGCAGGCAGCGGAGCTAAGTGGTCTGGCCAACCGCTCCCTCTTCAACGACAACCCTGTGGGGGCTGGCGGCCATCATGGAGGAGGCCGAGGAGCTGGCAGGCAGGGGGGCCGGATGGGGGGGCGGCAGGCGGGGGCAGAGCGCTTCTATGACAGCTGGAGCAGCGTGAACAAGGTCAGGGCGGCCCCTCCCCCTTCCCCCCCCTCCCCCTCCCGCTCCCCCTCCCCCTCCCCCTCCCCCTCCCCCTCCCCCCTCCCCCTCCCCCTCCCCCTCCCCCTCCCCCTCCCCCTCCCCCTCCCCCTCCCCCTCCCCCTCCCCCCTCCCCCCTCCCCCTCCCCCTCCCCCTCCCCCTCCCCCTCCCCCTCCCCCTCCCCCTCCCCTCCCCCTCCCCCTCCCCCTCCCCCTCCCCCTCCCCCTCCCCCTCCCCCTCCCCCCTCCCCCTCCCCCTCCCCCTCCCCCTCCCCTCCCCCCTCCCCCTCCCTCTCCCCCTCCCCCCCCCTCCCCCTGACCCGGCTGCTGCAACCCTGGCCCAGTGCAGAGCCTGGTGAACAGGACCCCGCCTCTAGTCATGGTGTGGAGCAACCCCAAGAAGATCAAGCTGACAGAGGAGGGCAGGCAGCTGGCGGCGCAGCTCTACCAGGACGCCCTTGCCCGGGGGAAGGTCAGTGCTGAGGGGGGGGGGTAGGGGCTGCCTGGGGAAGGCAGCGAGGCCAGGGTCGTGCGACCAGCCTGTTCTGTGCACTTGTGGCTGTGAGTGCCAGGCAGGGGTGCTCGCTGTGTTCCCCGGGTTGACCTGCCCTCCATTGCTGCCGCTGCCCCTCCCAGCTGTGCCTCACTGCTGTGACAGCTGACACACACGGGCATCCCCCTCCCCTGACCCCCTTGGCATGCAGCTGCTGCCCCTCCCAGCTGTGCCTCAGACTCTATGTCTCTGTCCCTCCCCTGACACCGGCGGGGGGGGGTGCAGGTGCCTCCCTCTCCCGCACCGCTAGTCTTTCCTGAGTGATGTGCACGACAGGTGGTGATGACGGCTGACTCTGTTGACACCCTACACTACATGCTACTGTCGCTCCCCTGGACCCATGGACGCACATGCAGGTGCCTTGCTTGCCTGACCTGGATGCTGTTGCGGCATCAAGGCAAGGGGAGCAGGAGCCAGACCCAGCCCCACCCCCAGCTCCACCCCCAGCCCGCCCTGCAGACCTACAGGTCAGCAGCCCCAGGGCCTGCCAGCCGCCCCCCCCGCCTGGAACTGGCTTGCCCCCAGACCTTGAACAGTCAGTCAGCTGCAGCCCTGGTCCCAGGAGCAGGGGAAAGAGGGCCAAGGGGGCAGGAGGGGAGGCGCAGGCGCCACCAGCTGTGCTGCAGCAAGGCCTAGGGCCGGAAGGGCAGCAGGGGCAGCAGCAGCAGGGGCAGCAAGGTCCGCAGCAGGAGGGGCAGCAGCAGCAGGGGCAGCAGCAGGGGCAGCAGCAGGGGGGGCAACAGGGGCAGCAGCAGGGGGGGCAACAGGGGCAGCAACAGGGGGGGCAACAGGGGCAGCAGCAGGGGGGGCAACAGGGGCAGCAACAGGGGGGGCAACAGGGGCAGCAACAGGGGGGGCAACAGGGGCAGCAGCAGGGGGGGCAGCAGGGGCAGCAACAGGGGGGGCAACAGGGGCAGCAGCAGGGGGGGCAACAGGGGCAGCAGCAGGGGGGGCAACAGGGGCAGCAACAGGGGGGGCAACAGGGGCAGCAACAGGGGGGGCAACAGGGGCAGCAGCAGGGGCAGCAGCAGGGGGGGCAACAGGGGCAGCAGGGGCAGCAGGGTGCCAGTCAGCCCCCCGAGCAGGGTGCCAGTCAGCCCTCGGAGCCCCCCGGCATGACACTGCGTCAGCGGCTGGCCCTGGCTGCCGAGCGGCGCCGCCAGGCTGGACTGCTGCTGCCCCTGACTGCGGTTCAAACTGGTGAAGGGCGGGGGGCTCAGCCTGGGGTCGGGCCTGGGTCAGGGCCTGGGGCTGGGGCTGGGCCAGGGTCAGGGTCAGGGGTCAGTCATGAGGCAGCCGGTCTGGGTCAGGCAGTGTGGTCGGAGCCGCGCCCTGGGAGTTCCCAGGGTCCAGGTCAGTGGCCAGGCTCGGGGCCAGGGGGGCGGCTGCCGCCTTGTGGCAGCCAGGGCGGCAGCAGCCAGGGCCTCCTGCAGCCAGGGTCAGGGCCTGGCCTGGGAGGGGTGGGCAGCCACGGTGAGGGGGAGGGCGGCAGCCAGGGGGTGGGGAGAGGGAGCCAAGGAGGGGGGGAGGGGGGCAGCCAGGCAGGGCGGGGAGGCTGCCAGCGCAGTGCAGGATGGGGCAGCCAGGCAGAGGTCATTGTGCTGGACAGCAGCAGCAGCAGTGAAGGCGAAGACGACGAGGGAAATGACAGACCAGCAGCTGGGAGGGCGGGCGGCGGCAAGGTGGGGAAGGGGGAGGGAGGGGGTGGGGGCGGCCTGGCTGCTGATAGCCAAGACTACAGCGACCTGGAGGTGGTGGCCTTCACTGCAGCCCAGTCCTCTGACCCTGACCCTGACCCTGGCTCAGACCCTGGCTCAGGCCTTGGCCTTGGCCCCGGCCCTGTTGTTGCTTGCACGTCACTATCAACACAGAGGGCAGCAGACAAGTCCGCCCCTGCTGCTGCTAAGCCTCCTGTCCCAAAGGCCCGGCCGGCAGCAGCCATCACCCTCAGCAGCTCTACCCTGGCCACCATAGCAGCTGCTGAGGCTACGGCAGCAGCAGCCGCAGGGGCAGCAGCGGCGGCAGCAGCAGCAGCAGCAGGACTGGCTGGCTACCGCTGGCAGCTGCCCCGCATGAGGGACATGGGGCAGGCAGGGGAGGCGCCCCCTATGCGCTGGCCCCCCCTGATGCAGCGCGGCTACAGCTTTGCTCAGGAGTACGAGGTGGGTGCTGTGATGAGCAAGCTGGGCTGGCTGGCTGACTGGTTGGCTGGCTATCTGGCTGAGGGTAAGGCTGCACAGAGGCAGGGCTGGCAGGGCTGGCTGGCTGGCTGGCTGGCTGGTTGACTGACTGACTGCCTCCAGTAGCCTCTAAGAGTCTCCGAGAAATAGGCTGCACTGAGGGCAGGCTGGGCTGGCTGGCTGGCTGGCTGGATGCCTCCAGGAGCCTTTAGGACTGGCAGCAGCATGGTGCATACGGTCTGCTCTGCCCAGGGGAGGGTGCAGGGGAGGGTTAGGGCCCACCCCACCCCAACCCAACCCCAACCCAACCCAACCCAACCCAACCCAACCCAACCCAACCCAACCCAACCCAACCCAACCCAACCCAACCCAACCCAACCCAACCCAACCCAACCCAACCCAACCCAACCCAACCCAACCCTTCACCCCACCCACCCCACCCCACCCCACCCCGCCGCCCCCCCGGCCTAGCCTGGCTGCAGGTGGTGCTGCTGATGGACAATCGGGAGCGGTTCAGCATGCGTCACGGGGGCCAGGCCCTGAGCCATGTGGGGGCTGGGAGGGAGGTGCACGCGGCAGTGCTGCGCAGCCGGGGCATCACGGTGGAGGAGAAGTCGCTGCCTATTGGGGACGTGGTGTGGGTGGCCAGGTCAGGCCCTACGACCCCTGCCTGCCCACATGGTCTTGCCCTCACTCCTTGAAGTCATGATCCTCCTACCGTTGCTGTCACTGCGCACCCTGCCCGTCCTCTGGCTTGCTTGCCAATAGTGATCGGTAAAACAGTAAAACTGAGAACACATGTTCTTCCACCAGAAAGTAATATATCTTAGTCGATCACTGCTTTCCATGTCACCTTATGCAATGGCTACCCTACCCAGCCCTGCTGCCTCTGACCATGACCATGACGATGGCCATGGACATGGCCCAGCACCTGTCCCCACCCCTGCTCCTGCCTCTACCCCTGCTGCCCCGCCTCCCCTGTCCTAAAGCCGCTGCCCCCCGTCCACCCTGACCTGTCCCCCTGCCCCCCCCCCCCCCCGCCCCCCCCCTGACCTCACCGCCCCTGACCCCCTGATCTGATGTCAGCTGGTGCCAGCTGGCCGCTGTGCTGCAGGTCACGCTCTGACCCCCTCAAGGAGTTCATGCTGGACCATGTGCTGGAGCGCAAGAGCGTGGCCGACCTGCTCAACAGCATCCAGGCAGGTGGTATGCCAGCGCTAGCGCAAGGCAGGGAGCCGCCAGCCCGCCAGCCAGGACAGCCTGGGCCAGGCCACCTGGCTGCACCATCCATGACCACGTGTCTAAGGTCAGGGCACACGCGCTGACCATGCTGCAGCAGCAAACCTGCCAGTTGTGCAGCAGTGCAGCAGTGCAGGAGCGCAATAGCCACTGGCAGAGCCTAAGCAGCCACAAGCACTGCCACACTGCCACACTGCCACACTGCCACACTGCCACACTGCCACACCTAGTAGCACTTGGCATAGCCTGTGCCAGGTTGCCAGTCGCCTGCCCAGCTGCCTAGTTGTCAGCTGACCTGCTGCCCTGCCTATGGTCTTGGAGGCTGCTGCTCTGCTCTGCTGTTCACCTAACCCTGACCCACTATGTTGGCAAGGCGTCCGTGTCTGCTACCCCTGCCCCCTTTCTCTGTCATATTGTTTCTGCATGACAGTGATGATGTGCCCATGCGTCCATGCTGCCCAGTCAGGGCAAAACCAGCGCTTCCAACGGCAGAAGTGGTGGCTGGCCCGGTGCGGCATGCGGCGCATCTTGTACCTCATTGAGGGAGACCCAGATAAGGAGGCACCCAACCGTGAGTCGGCTACCACCTCTCACTCCTGATGCATGATGTGTCACACCTTCTCTGGCTAACCCACCTGTACAGCTTTTGGATGTGGCTGGTAGGCCTTTTACTGTTCTTCTCACAGCAGGTTGTATATGACTGCCTCAGACACCTCTGCAAAGTACAGGTCAGGAGTAGCGCACACACATTTGCTGCCTATCTTTTGACATTGCTCGCTTGGTGCAGCTGCGGACAACAAGACGTGCAAGACTGCAAGCGTCGTGAACGAACTGGACGGCTTCCGAGTTTTGCGCAGCAGTGGGGTCAACGACACTGTGGCGGTGCTTGCGCGCATCACCCATGCTCTCGCGCGAGCCTACGCCACCGGCGTCCCGCCTCCCGCATCCCCTGCCAACGACACTGGGGGTGGGCCGCTGCAGCCGGATGGGCCGCTGCCACTGTACGCGGACTGGGCGGCGGCGATGAGGCGCATGCGCGAGTCGCGCACCGTGAAAGACGTGTGGGGCCTGATGCTTTGCGCGGTGCCGAGTGAGACGTCATTTCAGTTACTTGGCGCCTCCCTCCATCACCCCACCCCCCTTTCCTTGTATCGCCGTGCGTCACGGGTGGTGCCGCCCATGCACCTTCCGCTGATCTGTGGCCGCGCGCGCGTGTGTCCGCAGGCTTGGGCGAGCAGACGGTGGAGGCTATCCTGGCGCATTACCCGACTCTACCGTCGCTTTGGGCCGCGTATCAAGCAGTGGCTGGTAGCCTCAGCGGCGACGGCGCGGCAGCAGCTCGCGCATTGTTGGCGGACCTCGCCCTGCCCAGCGGTAGCGGTAAAGTTGGGCTCGGCAAGTCAGCCAAGGTCTACGACCTGCTGTTTTCGCGGGGGCCGTAGCAATGTGGTCGTGGTTAGATGAGCGCCCGGTGTGAAGCCGGGGCGCTGGCGGCGGCCTTGACGTGCCTCTAGCGCCGCTAGCATGTGCGGCTTGGGCATCGACCTGCGTTTGTCGGTAGCAGCACAACTGCACTCACCTCCTCTACTCCTCACCCTTCCCCACTCCTTCTACCAGGCACTCCACTTCTCCATTAGCCAAGGCCTACCTGCGTCAGCTTTAGAGTATGAAACACAGAGAGACTATGTATCGAGGTCCAAGGGTGACCTGGGCAGCCGTACCAGCCCCCACCAACCTGCGGTACTTCCGGAGCCTGCAGCTGGGGCCAGCTGAACTAGCTAGCACAGAGGATGGTGACGGTGGCAGAGCCTTGCTGGATCTGTTGACCGGGCGGGCCATGCTTAATGAACTTCCGCTACATGCAGAACCATCATGCATAGTTCCCGACATGAATGCCTTCGTTTTTTAGCTCTTGTGCACCTAGCCAAGTGCGTTGCGGTAACTATCAAAGAAAGCTTCGGATATGAATAGGGAAGGGCGGCCAAGCGGACTGGCGGCTGAACATGTGATCTGTGATCTGCATGCCATTGATGTCCACCTCGATATAGCGCCGTAACGTTAGTGTGTCTGGTGTGATGCGGTTCTGCACGTTTACCTGGTTGCATCGATCGCCATCAGAGTCTTGTAAATGAAAATGGTGATGATGGTCACCCTTTGTGCCATGTAGGGTTACTTTCATTGATCGCACATGCACAAGATGCACAGAGGGGGGTAGTGGATGACGCCATGCATTTCATCTTTGGGTGCACTGCCACGAGTTCCATCAGGCAACAGGCGGAGTTTGCCATGACTTTCCAAGACAGTAATGAGAACTTGCATGACTTCATGTTGAGCCCATGTGCACCTTTGTTTGTGCACCTTGCTTTGAAGTGCGCTACAGAAAGTCCCGAACCCCTAGAGGGGGAGGGCGGCCAAGAGCCTAACGGCTGACGGCTTAAGCGGTGTAAGCCACCTATCTCCATGTAGGCTTGCCATCTCCTCCGTGACAGACGTTTTCCCCCTGGCCTATGAAGCTGTTGTGGCATTGCAGCCCTGGCGAGGTCGGACCCTAGCACACATGGGTGGTGCATGCCCCCATGTCACAAACACCTGGGATGCAAGCGCGGCACACTCCTCCCAGAGCGCCTGTACTCTACAGTACTCCTGCTGTTTGGCAGAGCGTTCTCAGCCAACCCCTTTCAGCTGCAGCTGTATACACCTTACATGCACATGGCACACATGCCTTCTCATGAATCTCCAGCTGCAGCAGCACCAGGCCATGCTGGTGCCTTAACCGCCTGACCTTCACAACGCTGGTGTGTCCCAGCTTCGGGTTGCGTCTGCAGGCTGCTCTCTCACCACCTGGCACTGCTGCTAGACAAGGTGCGCTGTGCCTGGGTCCACAACCTGTTGACACAGCTGCATTGGCCTTGCCCTGTGCCGCACTGCTCCATGTACACAGCCGCTTCGCTGACCGCACCGGCCTAGTAAGGGAAGGGCACCTCCAGCTCTGCTGCCTGCTGGTGCAGCTCCCGCATCCTGGCGGCCTGGTAGATGAAGCCCACATCACGCTTGCGGGCCAGAGGGCCCCGGTCCACGTTTGAGCTGACCTGTGGTCAAGGCAGGCTAAAGAGTAAGGCAGGCGGGTTGGCAGCGAGAGCAGTAATGCATGCTGAACGTCAGCCTTGACCCACCCTGATGGCAGCCTGCAGCCGCCTGTGGATCTGCGCAGCACCTCAACCAGGCTCCATGACGCCAAGCATCGACATGGCATTGCAGCAGAGACTAACTAGAGCCCCACCTCCGTGCACTTGTGATAGCGGGCGTGGCCGGAGGACCTGACGCAGACCAGGGCTTGCTCCCTCAAAATCTGTACCCGCAACACAGCGTCAGGCCGTAATGAAAGTAGTAACAAGCTTGGAAAGCCAGAAATGCTCCCGTAAGCAATCGCACCTTGACCTTCTCCGCATTGATGTATTTTCGCGACACGCGGTAATTGCTGTTGTGATGGAACACATACGGCTCCTCGCGCTCATTTGCTAGGTTGTGCAAAATGGGCGTCTCAGGGCGGGCCCAGCGCTGGCCCTCTGTCTTTGCCAGCGACTCCCAAATCGCTTTGACATTATAGCTGTCCACGAGGGGCGCCATCCTCGCTGCCTGGCTGACCAAGCCCGTTGGAGTTTGGACGAGGTAAAGTCGGTAAAGTGGTTGAAGTGTAGGGAGAACTTAGCGATGCGCGTAGCGTGCTTACTGTTGCTGCGCGATCGCGTCAACTCTTACCTCGGCCGACCCTGGGAGGTCACAATCTGAAGCATCGGGTCGCCCACCGCGGCCAATCCGAGGAAGCGTTGCATCGCTCTTACCACGAATCGAGGCCACACACAGTGTGTAACTGCTGAGTGCTGCTCGTCGCGCTGGAAGCGCGCTGGCGCAACCAGGCTGGGGAATGCGGAAGGTACAGGCTGTGAAGTCGGAAGCGGACGAAGCGCTGCGAGCCCAGAACTACAAGGATGCCTGGACTGGGTAAGTCAGAAGTCTGCTGTGCGTCGCTGTTTTTGATACTGACTGGCATGTGGGCTGGGCTGTGGGTCGGACGCTCGAGCAGGTACACAACTGCAATGGCGTTGCTGCAGCCCCTTCTGGCCGTCGCAAGCTCAGGGGACAAGCAGCAGGCGAGGTTGAAAGGAGCAGAGCAGCAAAGCCACACTGCTGCTGCTGGCCCTGCAGCCCTGCTCCCCAGCCCACCCCAGCCATCACCTGCTGGTGCGGGCAGCACCCTGACAGCAGGGAGAGGGGCGGTTGTGGAGAAGTCAGCAGGATGCCAGCGGAGTGGGAGTGGGGAGGACGTCCAGCTGCTGCAACGGGCACTGCTCAGCAACCGCTGCATGGCTTACTACAAGGCTGGCAGGTGTGAGGGTGGGCTGGGCACCAGGTAGCAGGGCTTGCCTGGCTGGTGGTGATGGGGCAGGGGCAGGGGCAGGGGCAGGGGCAGGGGCAGGGGCAGGGGCAGGGGCAGGGGCAGGGGCAGGGGCAGGGGCAGGGGCAGGGGCAGGGGCAGGGGCAGGGGCAGGGGCAGGGGCAGGGGCAGTGGAGGAGCAGGGCAGGGTGAGGGGCAGGGGCAGGGGCAGGGGCAGGGCCAGGCTGACTGGCTGCCCTACTGCCCTGCCCCACTCCTGGCAGGCACCGGGAGGCTCTGGCTGACGCCCTGGACCTGCGAGCCCAGTGGCCGCTCTGGGGCAAGGCCTGGTTCCGCGGAGCTGCTGCCGCTGAGGCTGCGCGGGACTTTGGCGCAGCAGTGGGGCTGTATGCGCGCTCCTGGCAGGCAGAGCACGGCCAGCCTGGGGCGCAGGCAGAGGTGTGCTGCAGGCCACTGCCTTGCACCCTTGCACCCTGGCAGCCTGCCTTCCAAGCTGTCAGCCATGTCAGGAACACTGGCAGGAACAGCCTGATGGCCTGCTGCTGCTTTTAGTACAGCTTTTCGTTCTTGTTTTGCTGTTTGCTGCTTGCTGCTGCCTCCACAGCTGCTGTCCAACCCAGTGCCCTGTGTGGTGGCCTGTTTGCTCAGCCTGTTTGGCCAGCCTGTTTGCTGCTGCAGGTGCTGCGTGCTCTGAAGCGTGCAGCGGGCCACCTGACCCGCCCTCAGCTCGCCACCCAGCTGCTGCAGCTGCTGGGTCAGGGAGGGTCAGGCCTGGACCCAGCAGCCACCCCCTCAGCCCACCCCCTGTTGCTCGGCACCCGCTGCACCGCAAAGAGTGACTCCCCAAACCGAGCGTGTGACCAGGAACCAGTGGTCACACCTCTACTGGAGTCTGGGTGTGACCACAAAGCCACAGCTGCTGAGGATGCAGGGAAGGGCAAAGCCAACCCGGGTCTTTCAGATGGCCAGTTGCCGATCACCCCGTCAGGGCGGGAAGGGGAGCGGGGGATGGTGGCCAGCCCTGGTCAGCAGCAAGGCGGCAGCAAGGCAGTGGCCTCACCGTCCGGCTCCTCCCCTGCCCGGCCATCCAGCCTAGGGTCAGCCAAGCTAGGTGTGCAGTCAGCCGTGATCCAGAGCATCTGGCAGGCTGCGGGGCAGTGGGGGCCGCAGCCGTCTCAGGCTGAGATGCAGGAGGCCGCCTTCCTGGTGGTGAAGGACATGCTGGCAGGGCACGGCAGGGAGGGCCTGACTAAGGGTGGGTGGGGCAGGGGGCAGGGGACAGGGGGCAGGGGGCAGGGGGCAGGGGGCAGGGGGCAGGGGGCAGGGGGCAGGGGGCAGGGGGCAGGGGGCAGGGGGCAGGAGGCTGGGTGGGCGTGTGATGGTGCTCTGGATCACTAGGAGCAGTACCAGCACTGACTGAGAGAGCACATGGCAAGACTGGCACCAGCGCCAAGGGTGAGTGAAGAGTGACTAGCAGTGCAGCGGCTTGCATGACGCCTCTGAGCCCATTGTACCCTGTGCTTCATCGCCTGCTGCATCACCAAGTATTGGAGAACGGCATTGCTATGGCCCGCGGCGTGTGCAGGCCACCCGTGGCTGATGGACCGCTTCGTCACCTGGCTATGCAACGGCGCTATGACACCCAGCGAAGCGTGCGTCCTGCAAGCGAGCATGCTGCTGCGACTCGACTACTGTGCGGCGGCGGTCGCGGCAGCCCGCATGGCTGTGGAGCTGTTGGAGTCCGGGCTGCAAGATGCTCCCTCCGAGGCTGCGGTGGACCAGCTAGGGTACGCGCACCACCTCCTGGGCTGCGCACTGCTACGTAAGACGCTGAGGGCTTCGGACGCGGCCCCCGATACCGGCGTTTGCGGTGGGTGCCGCGCCGCGTGGCCCAGACGCCTTTGCCAACTCGCTTTCTCTACCTGTTCAGTTGCTAATCTGACACCAGCATGACGACGTTTGGCTCGGCTGATTGGCGCAGATCAAGATCCTCCGCCGCCTGTCGACCGCGCTGCGTACCTCGCCGGACTTGACGCTTTGTGCCGCGCTTGTGTCCTTTGTCCCGGCGACGAGTCGTACCGCTCTGCGCTAAACACAAGCGACGTCCAACTGCTGGGCGGCGAGACCGTGCCCCAAGCGTTGCGCAGGGCCAGCGTGTGGCTGGAGCGGCTGCTTTTACCGCAGGCTGCTAATCACGCCAGCCAGGCTAGCGAGGGTTCGAGCGCGGGCGAACGATCAACCGGCAGTGAGGTGGTCGACCGCAACCCTGCAGCTATGGCTCACGCTCGTCAGCATAGCGATTCGAGCCAACATGACGTCACACGGTGTCACACAAACGCTGGCCCACCTAGCCTCCCTCCTCACACTCCCTGCGCCTCCTCTGGGGCCAGCAGCGTCCTAAACCAGCAGCCTGTTGCTGGGCAGCAGGGGCAGCAGGGGCAGCAGGGGCAGCAGGGGCAGGAACAGGGGCAGCAGGGGCAGCAGGGGCAGGAACAGGGGCAGCAGGGGCAGCAGGGGCAGGAACAGGGGCAGCAGGGGCAGCAGGGGCAGCAGGGGCAGCAGGGGCAGCAGGGGCAGGGGGGGCCTGACACGGGCCTGGACCAGACATGCAGAGCAGAAGTCCATGTAGGTGACCAGGGCGGCAGCCCTCCTCAGCAAGCCCCTCAAAATGTCAGCAGCAGCAGCAGCAGCAGCAGCAGCAGCAGCAGCGTGTGCCAGCCCCTTGAGCTGCGCCTGGACCTGGTGTTCCTGCGCCCGCCCTGCCGCACCCTCCCTGCAGGCCCCCGGGCCTTGCTGCTGGCAGCGGTGAAGTCCAGCCTGCAGGAGGCCAGCCAGGGCCACTGCCCAGCAGCAGGCAGCAGGCAGCAGGCACAGCCCACAGATGCTGACCCCTCGCTGAGCAGCTGTCAGGGGGAGGGGGAGGGGGAGGGGGAGGGGGAGGGGGCTCAGGTCAGCAGCCCAAAGGGAACCGGGGACAACTGCTCAAACAGGCATAGAGGCTTGGAGGGGGGCCATAGCCAGGCCAGCAGCCAGGGGGTCACCCTGGGGGTTCAGCAGCAGGGGCCAGCAGCAGCAGCAGCGGCAGCAGCAGCAGACAACCTGGGCATGACTGGCTCCAGATCACACTTGCCGCCCCCACCTGGTGTGACCTGCTGCATGGAGGGCATGCGAATGCCGCGCTGTGCAGGAGACCCCTTAAGCGTCACACTTTGTGCTACACTGACGCCAATGACTCAGCACCAGCGGCATAACGCCCTGCTGGCCTTGCAGCTTGCCCCGGTCAGCCCCCCCACCACCCCCATGCCCTCTGGGGGTGACCAAAGTGAAAAGAGTGACCCCTGCCAGCATAGCACCCACTCGTGTGACATGCACGCTCAGTGTGAAGACAGCGGTGTTAAGGGCACCCACCCTCCCCCTGTCCCTCATACAGCGAGTAGCAAACCTGGGCAGGGTGCTGCCCCGCCCCCCCTGCTGCTTCAGCTGGCTGGGCACGCCGGGCTGCAAGCAGCTCTAGGGCAGCTCTGCCTACAGCGCTCACGCTGCTGCCTACAGGTCAGCCCCTCCCTGGGTCCAGGTCCCACTCAGCTGCCACAGGGGGTGAGCCAGGGCAGTACAGTTGCAGGTCAAGGCAACCGCCCTGGCCCTGCCCTGGCCCCTCCCACCCCCCCTGCCGCCACCCCCACCCCTGCTGCCCCTAGCCCAGCAGCCCCTACTGGCCCTGATGCTGACAGTCAGCCAGGGTGCAGCGGCACCTCTGATACTGGCAGCACAGCCCGCATGGAGATGGCAGTTGAGTCGGTTGCAGCAGCAAGGGGTGTGGGGCATGGGGGGCTTGAGGGTGTTGTTGAGAGCATGGGTCCACAGCCGCTGCCTGGGTCAACCCTCTTGGAGGGGAGGGGGGCGGAGGGGAGGGAGGTGCAGGGGGCCGGCTGCGCCCTGGTTGCCCCTGGGCCTGAGGCGCAGCTGGTAGGGGCGGTGGGCGGTGGGGAGGGGCAGCTGGAGGTGCCGCGGCCTGCCATCCCCCTGCCTTATCAGGTGTGGGTTCAGGGCGGTGCTGTGTGGAGAGGAGAGGGGAGGAAGGGCAGCAGGGTGGGGGGAGAGGTGGGCACGGGTCAGGGGGGTATATGATCAGGTGGAAGGGGGTTGGGGGGTTGGGAGGGGTGTGGGTTCAGGGGGGTGCTGGGAGCTGCCCCTGCCCTCCAGCCTGACAGTGTTAAGGGCACGAAAGCAGCAGTGTAGACCTCACAGCTGTGTGTGCCCGCTGCTGAGAGGTGCCCCTGCCCCTGCCCCTGCCCCTGCCCCTGCCCCTGCCCCTGCCCCTGCCCCTGCCCCTGCCCCTGCCCCTGCCCCTGCCCCTGCCCCTGCCCCTGCCCCTGCCCCTGCCCCTGCCCCTGCCCCTGCCCCTGCCCCTGCCCCTGCCCCTGCCCCTGCCCCTGCCCCTGCCCCTGCCCCTGCCCCTGCCCCTGCCCCTGCCCCTGCCCCTGCCCCTGCCCCTGCCCCTGCCCCTGTGCCCGCTGCTGAGAGGTGCCCCTGTGTCAGTGCAGGCCTACCAGCTGGTGGACTGGCGGGGCATGCCCCTGGAACGGCAGTGGAAGCACGCCTTCGGCCTCACGCGCGTCTTATACGATGCTGCCGAGCTGCCTAGCGAGGAGCAGCAGGTGGCGGGCGGGTAGGGGGGCAGATAGGGGGGCAAGAAGGGGGCTGTCACCTGGCAAGCAGTGGTCATGTCGACACTTCCCCCTGCAGCTACTGCTGGGGTCAGACTGCCACGTCTGGATCATTTCTGACTCTAAACAACTCATCAGCTTGTGTATTGCATCGGCTTGCATAGGCTCATGTAGTCCAGGACCTGGTAATCAGCTTGCAAGTCTAGCTGGTGCACGTGTTGTAGTAAACGCCCTCTCGGTGCAGTTGTTTGAGGCACTGGGTGAGAAGGGTGTGATTGCCTAGCCGCAGAGTGTACGAGTGTGACTGCCAGATTTAGGGCAGGTACCGGTTGGAGGCAGCACCCTGATACTGGTGTCGCCGTCTGCCCGTGCTCTCTCAACAGCAGGTCAATGTGTGGCCAATTCATTGTTCCAAACCCTAGTTTCGAGTTTTCCAGGTTTTCAAGGTTTTCCAGGTTATCATTTTCTAGCAACTTATGTGTCATCACGCCCAGCAAGTGCGCCTCCTTGTGCAGCTTCTACTTTGACTGGGAATGAGCCGTGTCCAGCATGTCCCCCTCCACGGCTGCTCTGGGGCTGCAGGTGTGGTTCCAGCCGTCAGACAGGTTATGCCGCTGGCGCCAGACCGCCTCTGAAGTGCACATCCAGGCGCTGCAGGTAGGGCCAGCCTACAGCTCCTGTGGGGAGGGCAGGGGGGCGGCAGTGGGGGGGCGGCAGGGGGCGGGCGTCAGTGGGGGGCAGCAGCTGGGGGGCGGCAGGGGGGAGCAGCAGCTGTGGGGCGGCAGGGGGGGGGGGGCGGCAGGGGGGGAGCAGCGGCTGGGGGGCGGCAGGTGGGGGGGCGGCAGCTGGGGAGCAGCTGCAGGAGGCCGGCAGCAGAGGTCATGGGGCCCAGCAGGGGCAGCATGTAGGAGTGCATGCAAAGCTAGGGCTAATGTGTCAAGGTCCAAGCAGCCGACGAAGGGTGCGAGATGGGGCAGCGCAGCACAGGGCCCCTGCCCCAGCCGCCAGCCTGTCTGGCCTGAGGCTACGCAGGCAAGGGGGCCAGAAGGGGGTTAAGAGCAGGGGGGCTGGAGGAAAGGCAGCAGCAGCCAGGCAGGCAAGGTGCAGGCCCAGCCGCCAGCCTGATGTTGACCAACCCTCCCAGCCTGGTCTCAGACACGAGGTGCAGTCAGCCCTCACCCCTCACCCCTCACCCCTCACCCCTCACCCCTCACCCCTCACCCCTCACCCCTCACCCCTCACCCCTCACCCCTCACCCCTCAGCCGCCAGCCTGGTCTATGATGCCAGGTGTAGGCAGCCCACCCCTCCTCATGCTGCCTGGCCCAGGTGCCGCATGGGACCCAGGCCAAGCAGCTGCAAGTCACCATCACCGCCTGGACCCTGGTGAGGGCAGGACCCTGGCAGTGCCCCCCCTCCTGCCCCTCCTGCCCCTCCTGCCCCTCCTGCTCTCCTCCCTCCCAGCTTCTTACCCTAAGCGCCCACTCACGCACCTGCTGCCTGCCTGACTGCTGCCTACACACCAAGCATCAGTGTGGACGCCCAGCTGGGTGCCGCAGGAGGTGCGCGACCGGGTGACGGGGCAGGTTTACCTGTCGGGCGACCTGGCGCGAGGCGTAGTGCCGCGGGAGTGCCAGTGGTGGGTCGCGGACTCGAAGGACCGGGACGCACTGCACGCGCCTGCCTGCTCCCTGCTGCTCGTCAAGCAGAACCTGGAGTTGCTGGCCAGGTGCGGCAACGCGCGTTTGTACTGCCGTGTACTGCCTTGTTTCGCTGCGATGTTTCAAGCCGCCACGCGACAAAGATGAGGCCGAGGGGCGGGCAGGAGGGTGGCGCTGACGAAATAGAGGTAGTAAGTTCCTGACATTATTTGTCAGCTACTCTTTGCCTTGCTGTGGTAGGGGGCTGTGGCCTGGCTGCCTCCGCTTGTTGCTAAGGTGTGATGCACCATAATGACGCTGCGAGCCATGTAGGGTTGTGCAGGTCAGGCAGGCCCCTATTTCTTTGCAGCCCCTGGGGCGCTTACGTCCTGTGTGCCCGTCATAGCCGTGCCCCTGCCCCTTGGTGCCCCTCGCCCTCATGCAGCTATCCCTTGAACCCCTGAGTGCTCGTCTGCAGGGGAGGGTGGCGCCACGCGGACACAGTGTGGCCGAGCCTTTTTCTGGATCAGCCAGAGGTGGCGTGTGACGACACCCACCGAGATTACACGGACCTGCCCCCTCAGGTATGCTGCGCAAGCGGGCAAGCAGGCTTGCTATGACGTGCGAACGAGATAGCTACTTTTGCGACGGACTTGGTGTTTAGTTCATTGGGATTACCAATGTGGTATGGTGCGCATTCTACTGTGTTTCACGGACTCGTGATGGACGTCCGAGACCGGGGTCATCCAGCAGCGAAGTGTGCGACGCCAGGCTCAGCAGACTGCAGCGAGTATACGGGTGTGCTCCTCGCTTGTCTTCCAGGTGTTGGAGGCGCACCGGCTGCAAGCGGCCCGGGAGCAAGCTGTATCGGCACTGGAGGTCGGCGAGCGCGATGAGTTGCATGCTTTGGAGGAGGCGGAAGAGAGGCGGCGTGAGACTCGAGCAGCAAGGCTTGCCGCGATGATGCCGTGACTGACCGTGGATGCGGAAGCATAGGCGTCGGGGTGGCCATCGCTCTATGGGTGCCGCCATCTCGCAGATTCACCGAGGCATGGTTGTTGTATCTCCATTACCAGAATGGCAGGTGTGCGTGGTACCACATCTTGACCAGCCGTCGCATCGGATCAATAGTGACGTAGCAAAACGAATTCCTGCTAGGTCGCGGAAACAGCGCCAGCGTGCCTGACTCGGTCTTAAAGGACTTGATGCTGAACACGGTCGACACGATCTCAATCGCATCGGAGTCGCCGGATTTGCGTTGTACCCTTCGCGCGCACGGCATACAAGCAGCTAAGCAAACGACTATGTGACCGGTCACCGAAAGTCAAACTTAGTGTCATCAAGATGGCTGCTGAAGCACACACTGCAGCACTGTGTAGCAGTCTCCCATAGCTGCGGCTGCCGTCAGCGTAGTGTGACTGCCACGCTGTTTGAACGACGGAACCCGCCTAGTCTCCTTCTAAATGCATCGTTTTGCGAGTGGCAGTATCAGTCCCGCACCTCCAACCCCTCCTGCCTAGTTTCCTCGCTTTGAACGACGTCTATCGCCCCACACCTCCAGCCCCACACCCGGTTCCCACTCACGTGACCAGCTCCTTGTACAGCTTCTTGGTGGTGTCCAAGTACGGAGCGATCTTGTCCTGCATCGCGCGAGCCCGGCACGGCGATCACGCAGTCTCACACAAGTGTCCCCTGCTCTCCCACCCGCACACCCGACGCCAATAGCACCAGTGCGGCTACTGAGTACAGCCCCTCGTCTGAGCCCACACCTCCCATTCTCTCGCTGCACTTCTGAGTACGGAGACCTGAGTCCACAGTGCCAGCTGTTGATGAGTGGCAAGGTGATGGCAAGACAGTTGCAAGCACAAGCAGCTGGACCCGCTCACCTCCTTGCCGCCCTGCCACCTTTTCCCTTACCTCATACTGGCAGCAAGGGCCTCCCAAGCTCAGGTGCTCAAACAAACGCCACAGGAACTCATTCTTTTCAGCTGCTGAGTACAGCTCAGCATTCTCACTCTCTTCACACAACAGCATCTCACGCAGGTTGTCTTGAATCTACATGCAAGCGCAGCGACTTAGCTACAATCAGCATTGTGCTACCGGACCTAGCACTGGCAGGAAGCAGGAGGTCGTGTAGCTTGGCAGTTCAAGCAGAGGCAGCACAGCAGCAGCAGCCACCAGGGTCACAGCAGCAGCAGCAGCAGCAGCATGCAGGGTCACTGCAGTGCAAATGTGCATGTATGGCAGGGGCATCCTTCCCCTCCCCCTCGCCCTCCGCCTCCCCCACCCCTCCCCCGTTTTTTGACCTCCCAGCCAGCTTGCCTGGAAGCCATCACGCACGTCGTCCATGCATTTCACCAGCTCCCCACCCGGCCCACGCACCAGCAGTGGCTCCGCACCCTGGTCCGGCTCAGTGACCTGCACCCAGGGCCGCCAGCAGCAGGCGGTGAGGGGCGGGCTTGATGCACCCACCACTCCAACTGCTGGCCAACCGCTGCTGAGCAGGCCCCGGTGGTGCCCTGACATACTGGCTGGGGCTGGGCTACGGCCAGGAGCATGCTTGCCATGAGCTGCCAGTCCCCAGCGTGACAGCCCTCCCAGGAGCCCTCCCTTTCAGCCACACCCACCCTCCGCCTAGTCACACATCCAGGTCGGGCAGTGTGATGTGTGGTTCATGTGTGACCTGTCGCCTCAGTGTGACCTGGCAGCCTCCCACCCTGTCAAACAGGTCCATGCGGGTGGCTGAGCATGGCACCCGGGCCGCCTCCACCTCCAGCACCTTCTCCCCAGAGAGACTGCGCCAGCTGCTGTCCTTTAACATCACCTGGGTGCCCACCAGGTCACCAGCAGCGCCCTTCAGCACACATCAACTGGCGTCACCACCAGTGCCCTGGAGCATCAACATCATGACTATGCCATGGCATCAACAGCATGCCCTTCAGCACACATCAATTGGCATCACCTACGTCATCATGTTTGACATCACTGTCATTACATGGCATGCGCCTGTTGCTGCAACATGCATACGTACTCATGCACTTTCAAACTTTTGAACCCTACTCACAAACTCATGGATCAATGCTAGGCTTACAACTGGGATTGGGAGATTGTGTGTGTCTGGATAAGCAGGTTGAACAGGGTCATGTGTTCTCGTACCTGTCCTTGCATGTGTGTTTGTATTTGTCTACACTCCTTTTTTGCTTGGGACATAACACTGGCTGACTGAGCATGGTCGTGTCGATAGGGCTGCTGAGTGCAGATGAGCAGACTGACTAGCCAGGCCATGTCAGCACACAATGTCAGCACATGCAACGACCGCAACCTAGCAGTATGCACAGACAAGCATGCATGTTGTGAGGTGACGGGGCTACTGGGTTAATTGCTGGATGCCGCGTGGCATGGGGTGTGGCAAGCTGTTAAGGTCATGGAGAGGATGTCTGCCAGTTTTCAACCAGTGTGGAGCTGGGCTGACAGGCACTGGACAACCTCTAGTGGTGCAGGTAGCTCTTGCCTGCACTTCCAATGCCTGCAACAGCTGAGCTGGAGTGCCTCACCACATGGCAGGTGAGGGCCAGGGCGCCACTACCTGCAGGTGCTCCTGGCTGCTGGGATCATTGAACAGGTCAAGGAGCAGCTCCTGCCCAGCCAAGCGGTGGTAATACTTTGTGTATCGGAACACACAGACTTTGCTAAATTTCCTCATGTCCCTGGATGGACAAGGCTACAGGCAATAGGCTTGGCTGAAGTGCTGCAAGACAGCTGACCATGCGGCACGACCGGTCTCACCATTTCTCGAGCAAGGACTTGGTGAAGGGTTCGTTAAACGCCGAGGTGGAAGGCTGCAAGAGTGCGACACGTGTGCATCAGCACGATTGCCGCGTGACTAAAGTGCGGATGGTGATCCGACATACCAAAGACACATAGGGAAATGCCATGCTTGTGTTTACAGCAAATGACGCAGCGACGGACATGTAATTTCAAAAGCGTGACATGCAATTTCAAAAGCGCCAGTGACCTGATGTTGACGCTAGCTTCAAGTAGCTTGCTACTTGGCACCCGGCTCCGTTAACACACAGCAGTCATGCACAGATACCCAAGGCGACTGACGGGGGACGTGAGCCAGTTAAGACTCAGCCAGCTGCCTCTCCAGCGGCTCAAGCACCTCCCAACGCTGAGCGCATGTAACTGAGCAAAACAACACGTACCTGCCTGCTAAAAAAAGGGCTGTGGGTAGTCCTAGGCCAGTGTCCAGTGTAGAGTGCAGAGCCTAGGTGCTGACTCGTATTCCCCGAAGTGTCAACTTGGCCGGGAGCCCCAATGGATTCTGGCAAACTCAGCAGATCTGTTAGGCCTTGCGGCTGCAGGGCCAGGCACCTGCTTTGCATCATAAACCCATACCCGTACAGATGGTCAGTTCCAAACCTATCTTTAGCCTCTGCACTGGTACTAGCTGCATACTGCTCTGGCGAGGGGGTGCCGAAATGCAAGCTTGGCTATCCAGTTTACGAAACAATGTCAGGAATAACACAGTATTCCGCTTGCATGCAACCTCAAGTCTTGCTCACCACTCTGTCGTTAGTTATTGTAGGCCAAAGACAATGTCAGGCCGCCCGGATCCATACACAAGTGCTTTTGGGAAGTTTGCGAATCAGGTCAGCGATGCAGGAATGCAGGGTGCCAAGAGCACAAGAATTCTGGGGAGCCAACAGCTGCCGTCAATTGGAGGTGCGTGCGCGCGGCTCCTTGGCCCAGTGCAGATCACAGCCGCGATGCCCCGCGATGAAGCGTCGTTGCCTCGTCAAAGCGCTGCATCGTGCATCGCAATCGATGCTTCCTTTTCGCCTGTGAGGCTGAGAACCTGCGCTGCCTTGCAGACGGAGCGCCTATCCTGGATGGCCCACCGCTTGGGCCGATGGAGGCGCACAAGCCACCAGGTCAGCTTTCAGCGGCAGCTTACAGCTCAGGCAAGCTCAATACATTCGCCGCCATTGGTGTAATGCCAGTAGCTACACCCCCGGCTGTCACTCACTCTGGCCTGCTTCAATCCATAACATCGTGCAGCCAGGCCAACCCTGAGCTTTGCCAGTTCATTTCAACCCCACAAAGTAGGTCCGCATAGCAGTGCAGCATAGTTTGCATTTCATTATTGCCTGGGATCTCAGTGTCCTCAAACCCTACCTATCTGCCCCATGTGTGGACCAGACTTGCTATGGGGCCGTGACTGGGCCCAGCCTTGGCTGCTGGGCTACTTATATTGAAGGCCATGATGTTTCATTGACCTGTGTGTTTGGGCGTTGGGTGGCTGGACAGCCAGGCTGCCCTGCTGAGCCTTGAAGCCGACCTACCACCCAGGCGATGCAGCTTCCTGTCAGCTGCTCGCAGCTCTTTAACCCCTCAATGCCCTGCACCAGCAATCCAAGACATCTGGCTGGCCACCATTAGACTGGGTCCCGGCAGTGGGTTTAGTTAGAGGCATTGATGAACAGGGGGTGGAGGGGTTGGAGGCCGCGGTGGCTGTCTAGCGTGCTCCCAGGGGGCCAGCAGGACCACTGTTTGGCACCTTGGTGTCTCACCAACTCCTCTCACGCTTCGTATCACTCTCACCACTGCCACCCTCACCATCACCACTACCACCACTGCCACTGCCACTGCCACCCTCCCCAGCACTACTCTAACCATCATCACCACCAGTGTGACCCCCATTGCCATCATCACCACTAGCACCAGCACGGCCTCTGCTAGTAGCCTGACAGAGCAGGAGGTGCTGGCTGCAGCTCATGCAAGGCAGTGTGGCTGTGTGGCTGCAGAGCGGCGCTTGTCCATAGGCAGCACCTTCAGCGCCCGCGCCTCCATGGCGGTGACGGACAGCACGCTGCTGGGGCCCAAGCGCCCTCGGCCACACAAGATATGGAAGAAGAAATACATCAAGGCAGGGTAGAGCTACACAGGGTGCTGGGCAGGGGCGGGGGCGGGGGCAGGGGCAGGGGCAGGGGCAGGGGCAGGGGCAGGGGCAGGGGCAGGGGCAGGGGCAGGGGCAGGGGCAGGGGCAGGGGCAGGGGCAGGGGCAGGGGCAGGGGTACAGCCTGGCACAGCCTGGGTGGAAGATGTTAGTCTCATTTGAAGCCAAGGCAGCAAGCAGTTTGCAGCAGCAAGGCACAGCAGCAGCACAGGCAGCGTTCAGACATTCAAGTCCAGTACCAGGGACTGGTCCAGCTGCCAAGCAGCTGGGTGAGAAGTTGGCCTCACCACTGGCCCTGACCTGGCCCTTGGCCTTTTGATGGCTGTCAGCCCAACCAGCCCTCCGTCAATCTCACCCAGCCCTGACCTTGACCTCCAGCCCTTCCGGCTCTGGCCCAGTTCTCAACCTCGCCACGCCTCTGCTCGTCTCCATTCTAATCCTGACTTAACTCTGACCCAGCTGATAACACAACATAGGGTTATGGCTAGGGTTGATCCCAAACCCTAACCCTCATTCAGATGGTTGCTCAGCATAGGCCTCTGCCAGCTCCTGGTGTAACCCTGCAGGTCATGGTGGTGGGCGACTCAGGGCTTGGGAAGACCACCCTGATCCGCTCCCTCATGTCAACGCCTGGGGAGAGGCTGCAGGTGAGGCTGACACCTTGACCGTGGCTGTGCGCAGAGCACCTCACCCTCTCGCCCTCTCAGCCTCTCCCAGAACCCTCACCCTTAACCACCTCACCCTCTCGCCCTCTCAGCCTCTCCTTAGCCTCTCATCCTCTCAGTACCCTCACCCTCAGCCACCTCCACCACCTCCACCACCTCCACCACCCTCTCGCCCTCTCATCTCCCAGCCATTCAGCCTCTCATCCCACCCAACCTCCTCTAGCCTCGCTCTTTGCTGCTCTGACTCTGGCTGTGACCTTCTGCATGCTCAGCCTCTCAGCCTCTTCTTACTCCTGGTCCCTGAGCACCTCTTCCTGCCCCTTACCACCACCTCATGTTGCCTCTCACAGCTACACATCACATCACATCACAAGCCTCATCACACATCATCTGCTGCCCTGTCCAGCAAACAGCTGTGCACTGGTTGCTGCTGACACCAACCTACTACCACACCCTGCCCTCCCCTGCCCTGCCCTGCCCTGCCCTGCCCTGCCCTGCCCTGCCCTGCCCTGCCCTGCCCTGCCCTGCCCTGCCCTGCCCTGCCCTGCCCTGCCCTGCCCTGCCCTGCCCTGCCCTGCCCTGCCCTGCCCTGCCCTGCCCTGCCCTGCCCTGCCCTGCCCTGCCCTGCCCTGCCCTGCCCTGCCCTGCCCCACCCTGCCCTGCCCTGCCCTGCCCTGCCCTGCCCTGCCCCGCCCTGCCCTGCCCTGCCCTGCCCCACCCTGCCTTGCCCTGACCCGTTTTGACCCGTTCTGCCCTGCCCTGCCCTGCCCTGACCCAGTTCCATGACGGCAGCTTCACACCCACCTCCCAGTTCCTGAAGGACCCCGACTCCTTGTGCTCCACCATCAGCTGGCGGGATGACGACGACCGGGTCATCTGGGTGTACAAGATCCAGGTCAGGGGGTCAATGGGGCAGGCAGCCCCTGGTGGGCCTTGCTGCCTGATGCTGCCTGGGTGCCCCACCTCCTGCTGGGCCTGATCTGACTCTATATTCATTGCTGGCTGCTACTGCTTCCTGCTGCTGCTGTTAATGCTGCTGCTGGATAGCTGGACAGCTGGTGGGTGGCTGCAGGTTGTCTGCCTGCCTGCTGGCCTGTTTGCTGACCTGCCTGCTGGCCTGTCTGCTGACCTGCCTGCTGGCCTGTCTGCTGACCTGCCTGCTGTGGCTGCTAGTGACACACAGAGCTCGCTGTGGACACTGCCACTGTTCTCTGCATGCCGGCATTGCAGCACTGTTGTCAAGCAAGTGATGTACTCCCAGCCTGGCTGTGGACCTTTCCAGCCGCATGCCTCCACTACTGCATGGATGCATGGTTGCATGGTTGCATGGATGCATGGTCGCATGGCTTGGTGACCTCAGGACACGCCAGGGTACGGTGACGACCTGAACGTGGACCGCTCCATCTCCCAGCTGACAGCCTACATTGAGGAGCAGAACATCAAGTGGCTGGGCCTGGAGCAGTCCAGAGACCGCAAGGACGACCTGACAGAGGTTGAGGACCCCCGGGTGGACATCTGCTTGTTTGCCATACCCCCTCACAGGTCCGTGGCAGCCAGGGCAGCTAGGGCCACCAGGGTGCGTAGGGCCTGGCAGGTGGCAGGCGGCAGTGGTGGCAGCGGAGCTACACGGGAGGCACCAGGGCAGTGTGACAGTACGTGACCTGTGGTGTGACGCCATGTGTGACTGTGTGACAGGATGCGGGCGCTGGACTTAAAGGTGATGTATGAGCTGGGCCGGCATGTGCCGCTAGTGCCTGTGGTGACCAAGGCTGACACCATGAGCGTGAGGGAGGCGTCCACCTACCGCAATGACGTGGCCACCAAGCTCTCCAACCCCATGCTGCCAGGTGGGGGGTGAGGCTAGGGGGCGGGTGGGTAGCCATCCTGGTCGGCACCCACACCCTGGTCCAGCCTGACTCCACAACAATTGTTGGCCACCTCAGGGTGAAGGGGAAGGAGGGGGTGTGGGGGGGAGAGAGAGGGCGAGGGAGGGGGTGTGGGTGTGGGAGTGGGAGGGAGGAGGGTTGCAGGGAGGAGGTGCTGCAACACACATATCCAATGGTCATAGACTCAATGTGTCTTCTTCCTTGCTTAATGTGTGCACTCCATGCCTCACAGTCCTGGCACTTTGCCAGCCACTGTGCACCAAGGCATACAGCCTGCACTGACGCCTGGATCACGCGGTTTCAAGCCATCTAGGTGTCACTAGGTGTGACTAGGTGCATGAACAAAACCTTTGATGGACCCCTGACCAAGGCTGCAGGATGTTGTCCCTGACTGCTGCTGCTGGGTGCCCTGCTTGCAGGCATCCGCGACAAGATCAATGTGTTCAAGTTTGAGCGCGACACCTTGGAGCGTGCCGGCATCACAGACCACGCCACACCCACTCCGCCCTTCCTGGTGGTGGCCTCCAACGACATCAACGAGGACCTCAATGCAGGTGAGCCCTACTCCGCTGCTTGCTTTGGCACAATGCATGCGCAATGCTGAAGTGGCGTGCATGCCCTCACCAGCATACAGCATGTGCTTGGTTTGCATGGCGATGTGTGATGAGTGAACTTTTGAATTTTCTTTGGCACCATGTGTTCGGCTGCGGGTTGAGCATGTGTGGAGAGGGCTGGCTGGCCTCCCTGCAGGAGACCCTCCGGTGTACTGGCCTGAGCGGCGGTACCCTTGGGGCATAGCCGAGGCCTTCAACCGCGACCACTCAGACCTGCTGGGCCTGAGGTGCGGGGCAGGGGCTGCCGTGGGGTCAGAAGTGTAAGGGGCCTGGGGCAGGGGGCAGGCCAAGGGCAGGGGGCCTGGGGCAGGGGGCAGGCCAAGGGCAGGGGCCAGGGGGCAGGGGGCAGGGGGCAGGTCGAGGGCAGGGGCCAGGTTGAGGGCAGGGGCCAGGTTGAGGGCAGGGGCCAGGTCGAGGGCAGGGGCCAGGTCGAGGGCAGGGGCCAGGTTGAGGGCAGGGGCCAGGTTGAGGGCAGGGGCCAGGTTGAGGGCAGGGGCCAGGTTGAGGGCAGGGGCCAGGTTGAGGGCAGGGGCCAGGTTGAGGGCAGGGGCCAGGTTGAGGGCAGGGGCCAGGGGAGGTAGGCACAGTAATAAGATGGGCTGATCAGCAGTGTGTGGTGAGAGCCAGGCTTGGTGCAGGGGTCCAGGAGCAGATGGGGCACACAGCTCAGCCTTTGATCTCGCAGTCTGACAGAGGGTCCAAACTCAGTCAGAGTCAGGGGGTCTCAAACGCCTGCTGAGCAGTGGTCAAAGTTTGGCAATGCTCTGTGTGCAGCGTTGGTGGCTGGCTGGCTATTGCAGGGCCCTGCTGCTGAAGGAGGCGCTTGAGGAGATCAACAAGACCAAGCGGCAGCGCTACGAGGAGTGGCGGCGCCGCGCCCTGGGGGGAGTCAAGGCGGGGCGGCGGCTGCGCTCAATCCTGATGTGGACCATCATCCCGGTGCTGGTCGCTCTGCAGGTACAGGCCGCTGACATAGGCGCTGGCAGCAGCAGCAGCAGCAGCAGCGGGTGTGGGGGCAGCAGCAGTAGGGGTAGGGGTAGGGGCAGCAGCAGCAGCAGCAGCAGCAGCAGCGGGGGTAGGGGCAGCAGCAGCAGCATGAGGGGTAGGGGCAGAAGCAGCAGCAGCAGCAGCAGCGGGGGTAGGGGCAGCAGCAGCAGCAGTAGGGGTAGGGGCAGAAGCAGCAGCAGCAGTGGATGTGGGGCCATCAGCGAGTGTGACAGCCAAGTCAGGTTGATGTCTGGGAACGAAGGGTATGTGCAGTTTGCTGTGTATGCAGCCCGCCCAGGGACTTGAGCTAGGCAGGTTTAGGAAGCGGGCAAGTGGGCTGCGGTGAGGCTGGGTCTCTAAGGGAATGTTGCATCGTCTATGGTTATGTGCTGGGGTGTTGAGCTGGTCAGGCTCTGCTTTGCCACCAGTGACTAGCATGCGCTCTGCTTGACCCTGCCCTGTAGATTGGGCGGCACAACATCGACATGGAGCAGGTGCAGCGCAAGGTCAAGAGCACAGTGCACAGCATGCGGCAGCGCATTGCAGGCCTGCCTACCACTGCCCCGGCTCCTCAGGCCCTGCCCACACAAACAACAGTGGTGGTGGAGCAGAAGAAGGGGTGGGGCCTCTTCTAAACCCACAATCCTTCGCTAGGCCTGATCTGGCCTGTTCTGATCTGGTCGGATCTGACGGGATTTGATCTGATTTGATGTTGATCTCACCTGAGCTGCTAGGACCTGGCACACATGGTAGACATGCATGGGCGTGACGGGTCATGGCAGGGAGAGGCGCCCTTGTGGCCTAGCATCCCTGTGGCCTGTTGCTGCCCTCTCAAGAGCTCACCAGCTGTGCTGTGCTGCACTGTGCTGCGCTGTGCCTCATATACCATCCGTAGTCCCTAGTGAGGGTCAAGGTGCAGTGCCTCATGTCATTGCGTGGGGACTTCATTCATACAGGCAAAACATCATCCCCTAGTCCCAGAGTCCCATCATTTTGCCTTGGTATGTGTTGCGGGCTGGGCTGACGCAGTCTAGGCGACTCACAAGAGCAGTGTGCGGAATTTTGCTGGGCTGGCTGATCAAGATGTCATGAACGAGGTACGGGCTTGCCACCACATGGGGCGTGTAAGGTTCTTTTGAGAAGTGCCCCTCCCTGAGTATGGATGTAGCCACTGCAAACACGTTTCTTACCAATTGAGACTAGAAGCTTGTCGTCGCTGATGCTGGCTGCACCAGCCAGCACGCGCGTATAACCTGCTCTGAAACTTTCAAGCCCTGTCGAATGCAAAGATTGCCTGGCTTGGCTGGCTACCTGGTGTTTGTGACAACAGCCCTGAAGAAGCGCTTCTCTCACTGAACATATGCTGGGATGGCGCCTGGCGCGGAACACATTACAAATGGGAGACAATAACGATTTCTTAAGTACCATCTGAACATCTGCATGTAAGCATGACAACAACTCGTACTAGTTGTCCAATAGCTTGCCCGAGATATGATGCCCAGTGCAGCACTCTGATTGCCGGGTCTCTGTGGCGATGGCAGATGCGCACACGGCGGGTGCGCCGGAAACTGCTAGGAAGCGCAAGCGCCGGTCTGATGCACACGGACAACCTGAAATTACGCGCGGCCAACAACCCAGCACCTCTGCCATGCAAGTTCATGTGTCGGTAGCTCCAGCCGGCACCCAGGCCTGTTCCTGCTACTTCCCCGCTGGCCAGCCTCCCACAGCCGCGCAGTTTTCCCTCTATGCGCTAGAGCAGAGCAATGCGAAGCGGGGCAAGCTATACACCATGGTGGGACAGCAGGTGAGTTCGAGCAGCACAGCCACAGCCCCCAGCAGTAACAAGACAGGTCTCGTATCGCAAAACCCCGGACGAGCTGCTGCCATGGCCCTACCCTCTTCTCCAGGACAGAATGCAGTGGGTGGGGCGCAGCCAAGGCGAGGACTATGCACCTGGGGCGCAGCCTGTCAAGTGAGTGGGTGGCATGTGGGAGCTACCAGGCGGGTAAAGCTGCTGCTGGACGGCATGGCATGTGCAAAAGGCACGGGCTGCACTGTGGGACACTTTTGTCACGTTAGAGCAGGCAGCCTGACAGCGTTGCCATGCTGGCTGTGCTCTACAAGCACGTGCTGATGTGAGGCGCAGCGCCTGCTTGGGTTAGCAAGGGCGACCTGTTTCACCAATCCCAGCAGATGCAGCGTTGACAGGCCAGCCACTCAAGGCCACTTACTCCTTCAGGTTAGTAAAAACAGTAGGCAAGCCATGGGACCAGCGTTCTTGCGCAACTGTTTGTTGACTGTCCAGAGTCCATCCACTGCAGAGGGTGTGGGGAGGTGCGGGTGGGCAGCTAAGAGAGCAGCTTTGTGACTAAGTGTGACCCCTGCTGCTTGCAGCCAGGTGCTTGGAGTGCTTGACAAGCAGACGGGCCAGCTGTCCTTGCTGCCGCTATGTGGCGGGCGGGTGATGCGCATGGAGCCACGGTTGCCCGGCTTGAACTATTCAATGGACGCAAGCCAGGCAGCCGGCGCAGAGGAGGAGGAGGGACCGGAGACGCGGGAGCAGCGTCTGGCGGCGAACAAAAAGTGAGGGGCGGGCGCGAGCGCGGGGGCGGGGGAGAATGCGGCCGGGCCAGGTCAGCCGCCCGCTGTTCCGCATCACTGCTTCTGCTCACCCGCCTGGTCCTCCTGTCGTGCCAGATTGGTCGACTCTTTTGGCAGCACCCGGCGCCGAAGACAGCTTACAGCTCGCGAGGAAGGCGTGGTGCGTGTGGAGAAGCTGGGCGACGCTGCTGGGACATTGTCCGACCTGCTGACCCAAGTCGCCTCCGACGCGGCAGCCCAGGGACTCACTAAGCAGCAGGTGAGTATCGTGTGCGTATCCGCGAGGTGTGCCGCCATCGCGATCCGTCTGCCCTTCTGTCACACTGCCGTCACGCTCATGGTCACTCTCGCTGGCCTGTGCCGCCACCTAGGTTGCCGCCGCGGCCACCGACGTGCGTCTTTTGCCCCCGTACGTGCTGGACGCCAGCAGCCCCGAAGAGGCGTACCCCTTGTCTACATTGATTCCGCCAGACGTCGGAGCGGCGCTACGCATCGGCAAGTTGTTGGGGGCGGCCGAGTCAGCGGAGTCTCTGCAAACGCTGCGAGAAAAGAAATGGGTGAGGGACCTGCAATCGATGTGATGGCTCCCAACGACACTACCGATTAGGAGCATGACGGAATATGCCAGACTCTCGTGCAGCACGGTGCAGCATTGCTGTAGTCTGAGAATAAGTCATAGACAAAGCTGCTGCCTTGTGGTTCTAGGTTTGGGGTAACGGTTGACCACGTTGTGCAGAGTGCTACACAGAACATGCTGCTGCATGCGCTGATCAGGTGCATGAAGCAGTCCTGGATCGCATCGTACTGCTGAAGGATCCTGATGCGGCTCAGGTCAAGAGACGAGCTCGCCTGCTCATGTTCCTGTCCGCCTTGCTCCAGCTGAAGGCGGCAAGACCCAACTTGGCGGTAAGTGTTGCTTGTAACTTCAATTAGGGACATGGCCAGCCAGCACAACAGCTGATGTGCCGCAGCAATCACAGCCATGTGATGGCACTGCTCATGGGGAGTCCCTTGCCACTGCGCCTCGCAGGTTGACTTGGCCGATGGTGGGTTAGAGCGCCTGGCACGCAGCCTGCACCTTAACAACGACCTTCTGGAGCCGCTGCTGACCTTGTTTTACCACACAAGGTGAAGCCATGCAAGCCAAGGAAGGCCCATGCAACCGGCACTGAAGGCCTCACTGGTGATCATGAGACAGGTGCCCTGGTCATGCTGAGGTGTGACGTGGCAGAGGGTGTACTGCAGCACATGCAGGTCCTTGAACACACATACACACCATGCACCTACACAACAAAGCAGCCAGGCACAGTCATCAGCATCGCCTTCGCACTTGCAGAGTCATGTACTCATACATGCATTCACATGCGCTCGCTTCATTTTCTTCATAAGCGCCCCTGTACTGCCCGCCTGTTGGCACTGCAGCATGGAGGGCAATCGCACACGCTACACGTTAAGTAAGGAAGGGGAGGTACGCATGGTCGCCTTCATCTGCGTGACGTCGCTCCTGGTCGAGCACAACGCCACCCTCGCGCCTGCTCAGTTCAGCACGTTGGCCGGCGCGCTGAGGATGCCCACCGACAAGCTGGTAGCTAGATTCAGGTGCGCGGCCTGTGCGCTGTCAAGCGGAACCGTTGCACCGTTACACGAACAACCAGGTTGCAACCAGCATCGCAAGGCGCCGAGGCTTGTGCATGCACGCTTTGGAGTGGCGGCGACTGCAGCCGGCGTATGAAATCGTTTCATCGGTGCGCAGGGAGGTTGGCGCGACGTGCACGCCGGCAAGGGCGGTAAAGGACGTTGAAGCTGACACCGCCGCACCTCTTGTCGCACCCGGCCGGGCATACACGTGCGTGCTGCTCCCGGATCGCAGCAAGACGTTGGCGGACGTGCTGCCAGGCATCAAGCTGATCAAGCGTAAATAGGCATGATGCCGATAAGGCCAAGCAGCTTAGAAGCACGCGTCCGTATGTCGCTTCAATCAGTCATCCTTGTATCATACAGAGTTAAGTTGCACGCAGCCGGGTGGGCACTGCATTGAGCCGTGCGGCAGGCCGAGCAACGCATTGAGCCAGGGGACTGGGTTATCGCACAAACTCGCCGCCCCTCGGTTCCGCCACCGCGCACCGCACGTCAGGGTCGCGTTATGCGCCAGGGCCCTCCAAAGAGCGCTGGTTCTGTCATGGGCTGCATCAGCCACCAGAAGCTCATGACACTTGCTGTCGTGAGCAGGACAGTGAGGGGTCGGCCGAACACCGCGACCTGCACGCAGTTACGCCAACAGCATACATCCTGCAAGGAGTGTGGCATGGCGACAGGCATAGTTCAACATTAGCAAATGATGCAACACATTTAAGGAGTGCACTTGTAGGCGGCCAAGATGTGACAAACTGACACCTTACTCAGTGACGTCGATTCTTCCTCTGCTTCGACACTCTTTAGTTGACCAGGCTTGCTGCTGTTGGTCAACTGCTGCTGGTACTGCTGCCACCATGCTGCACCTGCCGCTGCTGCTGCTGCTGCTGCTCCTGCTGTACGTGGTGGTGGTTAAGCAGTGGGTGATCAAGCCCAATGCCAGGTGCATGCCACAAGCCAGCCAGACAGCCTCCTTTTTGCCAAGGTACCTGTCAGCTCACCATGTGCGTGAGGTTGGGGAGCCCCATCCAGTTGCAAGCCACATGAGCCACCACTGGTGACACGAGTGACCCGGTGCGCAGAAACAGCCAGGTGGCATAGCAGCCAAACAACGTAGTGTAAGCATACTGCACCAGGACCTGCACAGCAGCAGGGAATGTGAATCCAGGAGGTGAGTTTGGGCATGGGTGCATGGAGGGCATGCATATCATGCTTGCATGAGCTCTGCCGGTCAACAGAGCAGCAACCCACAGGCACTGACACCATTTGTAGCCTGCAGGGCCGCAGGTCAAAGGTCGTTTTCACAGCGTGATGCGTGATAGCGCAGTTCGCAAGGCGACCCTCTCACAGCGCAAGGCGACCTTTAGGACATGGCATCTTGAATTGGTTATTGACACACACACACACACACGCACGCACACTCCCACTCACCATGGACACTGCACTCTTGAGTGACGCCCCCTGGTAGAGCAGCAGGTCATGCAGGTGGTGGAAGTGAGCAGCCCCAAAGAACAGCGGCGTCACCACCACCACCAGCGACATGGAAGCCCCCTGCAGGCAGCAGGGCGGCGGTGAGAGGGTGGGCAGCCCAGCCTACTCGCTGCCCAGGGATTGCATGGGCCAGGCAGGCAAATGGCAGCCAAAGAACGAAAGCAAGAAAGACACCGCCCTCGCCGTTGTGCGTGCATTAAGGGAGGAGAGTAGCCTCGGGGCATGCCCTTGCTACCCTTCCACGAGCACACGGCACCCAATAGGTACACCGAAGCCCAGCTCCATACCTCGGCTCCATCTGGCCACATACACCTCCCAACCTCAGACCTGGACCATGAGCAGCCTGTCAGGTCAGGTCAGGTCACACAGGTCACACTGCCATGGTATCCATGCAGCCATTACAGCCTAGCCCAGCACGCTGCCCCTTTCCCTTTGAACCTCACCGTCGCCCCACTATTCCCTGTCCTACCCTGCCCAGCCTGGGCCCACCCTCCTCCACCCGAACGACTGCTACTGACTCCCCCTCTCCCTCTCACTCACAGCCAGCAGCAGCAGAGGCGCCATGCAGGCTCTGAAGACCCACTCCTCCGTCACGGGAGCCACCAGCAAGTTGCGCCACAGCCATAGCCGGTGTGGGGCAAAGGGGTCGACCAGACAGGACACTACATCCCGCAGCCGGCCTCGCCATATCGCACCTGCTCCAGGGGTGTGGTGAAGGGGTGGGGTGGGTGCAGGAAGGATGGTAGCAGGGACATTGCTGCGGATCACGCTGTCTCGGCACTCAGCCGTCAGACAGCATGCCCTACTTCGACCCCGAGATCACTTAGGCTGAACCAGTTAGGCCTGATCAGTTAGGCTGGATAAGTTAGGCTGGATCAGTTAGGCTGGATTAGTTAGGCTGGGTCAGTCAGGCTGGATTAGTTAGGCTGGGTCAGGGGTGCTGGATCAGGGGTGTCATGCCAGGAGCAGTGTCATGCATGCCAGGAGCAGTGTCCCCGTGCCAGCAGAGCAGAGCTGGAGCAGTGTCCCCGTGCTGAGCAGAGCATGCCAGGAGCAGTGTCCCCGTGCCAGCAGAGCAGTGTCATAAGAAAGCTCGCTGCTGTTGTTCCTGCACACATTCGGATTGTTCGGAGTGCCCTCTGTTCGGAGTGCCCTTTGGTCGGAGTGCCCTTTGTTCGGAGTGACATCGCCTCCTGGGTATAAGTAGGTATCAGCAGGTGTTAGTAGATATGAGCCTAGTGGCGCAATGCCTCCGAGGAAGCGGCCCAGTGCCGCGGAGCAAGAGCCGCTTCCGGTGGTGTGCAGGCCCAGGGTGACAGACCAGCGGCGGGGCAGGGTGGTGCTAGTGGATGAGCACCGCACCAGCCGGGTCAGCTCAGCAGTGAATGGTCAGCAGCCCTGTGAGAGGCAGCTGAACAAACGCAGGGCCACCAGGCCTGCAGGCTGGAACCCTAACCCTAACCCTAAACTTAGGGTTAGGGTTAGGCTGGGCCTAACCCTAACCCTAACCCTAACCCTAACCTCCCCCCTAACCCTAACCCTAACCCCTAACCCTAACCCCCTAAACCCCCCCCCCTAACCCTAACCCAGGGGCTGCTGCTGCTGTTGAGGCCTAACCCGAGGCCTGTTGTTGTTCTAACCCTAACCCTAACCCTAACCCTAACCCTAACCCTAACCCTGACCCTAACCCTAACCCTAACCCTAACCCTAACCCTAACCCTAACCCTAACCCTAACCCTAACCCCAACCCTAACCTTAACCCTGACCCTAACCCTAACCTTAACCCGGCTGCAGCTGCACGCGAGATGTGAGCGAGTGGGGACGGCGGAAGTGAGGGTTATGCGCGAGGGTGGAGGCCTGGCGGCTCTCATGGTCATGTGTGGGGTGGATCCCGGTTGTGCTTGGCTGTGGGGTGGGTGACTGGGGCAGCAGGTGGCTCTGACTTGCTAGCCGCCTTGCCCATCGGAGAGGTGGGGCGCACAGCCCTCTCAAGCCTTCTGTCCATACGGCAGCCATCAGGGGACAGGCATACAGCACCGCCAGGTGCGCCATGGGGTACAGCACAGCTTCCTGGATGTGGTGCCAGTGCAGCCCCAGTGCAGCAGCCAGCCTGTCCACTGCCTGCATGGATGCAGAGCAGAACATGCATGTTAGCAAAGTTCATGCCTGCATGCATGCAGATGTTGTGCATGCATGCACACAGAGTGGTGCACATATGCATGCCTGGGCATGCTGGGTGTATATGCCGTGTGGTATATATGGTGGTATATATGCTGTAGCAGGTCTCCTGTAACGGCTGTGGAAGTGCCCTTAGGAAGTGCCCTTAGGAAGTGCGAGAGTGACATCGCCTCTCTATAATTAGGAGCTCAGCAGGTGTTAGTAGGTATGAGCCTAGTGGCGCAATGCCTCCGAGGAAGCGGCCCAGTGCCGCAGAGCAAGATCCGCTTCCGATTGAAAGCCCGCGAAAACAAGGTTCGTCGTAGTCGTGGTGTGATCCGCTGCAACTGTGCAGTTCGGTGAGCTCCGCGCTTCTCACATCGCTGCTGTTCATGCCAGCGCAGGTCCTAGGACCCCTCCAGCCAAACAACGCGAGGAGCGAAGGGCTGAATGGAACACCCAGCGCCGACAGGTGCGCACGGGGGCGCATACCGCCTTGACTGACCCCGCACTGCTCGTGTCCCCGCTTCGTTTGTGTCCCCGCATGATGTGCCGGCCCTGTCAAATTGTCAATTGCGCTTGGCTGCAGGTGATCAAGGTCCCGGGTGGCGCCGTGCTGCGCGGCTGCAAGAAAACCCGCCGCAAGCTGATGGCTCACGGTTTCCATGGAGCGTCATGGGCATGCCAAGCAGCTGGTGGTGTTCTTTGGAGCAGCTGGCATTGGCACCAAGGGTGGGTGGGGTGCTGATGCGGTGCTGCGGGCCTGCTGCAAGGTGGTGTGCAGGCCCAGGGGCACAGACCAGCGGCGGGGCAGGGTGGTGCTAGTGGATGAGCACCGCACTAGCCGGGTCAGCTCAGCAGTGAATGGCCAGCAGCCATGTGAGAGGCAGCTGAACAAACGCAGGGCCACCAGGCCTGCAGGCTGGAAGCCCCCAGCAGGGCAGGTGGAACACCGCCTAGTGCGCCCAGCCTGGAGCCTGCAGCGTGACCAGCCGGTGCGGGGCATGATGTGGTGCCCAGTAGTGGCCCCCCGCAAGCCCCCACAGGCCCCACGCAACAGCCAGGCAGCCACACAGCCAGCAGCCTCAGAGCCAGGGCCCAGCAGTCCCCTGCCAGCCAAGCGCACCAAGCGCACCAAGGCTGAGCCAGAGCCAGCTGAGCCCACCCAGCCCACCAAGGGCAGAGGCAAGGCCCAGGGCAAGGCTGCCAAAGCCAAGCCAGCACCTCAGCCAGGCAGGTGGCTGGACAGGGACTGCAATGCAGCATTGAACATGCAGCGCATTGGGGAGAGCAGGTGGCGGCCGCTGGAGCTGTGCTTCTGGCCAGACCAGGGAGCTCTGCCAGCCAAGGGCAAGGAGTACCCTGGCCTGGGCTACAAGCGGCTGCGAGACAGGCCACCCAAGGCCCAGGAGCAGCAAGCCCCCCCCATTTGAAGCTGTCACCAGCTTACAATTAGTGCATGTTTTGTCATGCCAAGTCTACGGTGTAGCCCTGTCACAGGGGTCAGGCAATGCTGTAGGTGGTAGGCGACCGTGACCATGTGTATGCCATGTATAGGCCATGGCATACACATGCGATGGGAACTCCACACAGACAAAAACACCGTTTTGTAGTGGTTCACAACTAGTGTGTTCGACTACAATGAATGCTCAAGGTTGAGAGCCAAGGTGCTAGGTGTATATGCCAGCTTGAGTGGCTGTGTAGTGTGTGGTCAGCTGTGCCAGGACTGAGCTGGGCTGAGCAGCTGAGGGCTGCAGGATTTGAACCAGGGCGCTAGGCATACCTGTGCCCAGGACCTGCTGGGTGGTAGTGCGAAGTGCAGCGGCAGCCAGGTCAGGCAGCAGGCCATGGACACGCTGGCCATCCTTCGCCTGCGAGTGTGTTGGGTCCAAAGCTGCAGCGGTCAGCACAGCACAGCCAGTGCTGTGGCTTTGTGCCTCAATGTCCTTTGTGTTGCAGCTATGCCAGTCGGGTGCCTGCCATGATCCAAGACCCTGTCGGCATCTAACAAATGTGGCACCATACCAGGGCTGGCAGGCTGGGCGGTAGGGGTGCTGTGTGCAGCGCAGTACCAAGGCAGCAAGGGGCAAATGAATCAAAGGAGGGGAAGGGAGGGAGGGCATGGGCCAGAAGTAGGGGCTGTGAAGCTCTGCAAGGACTGTAATGTTGTGCTGTAAGGAATACACGGGGGCTCACAAGGTGCAAGGTGTACACGGGGGAATGTGCAACTGTTCACTGTGGTAATGTACTCACTCACTGTTTGAGTGCAGGGCTTCCTAAGTAACGTGCCAGAGAGTGGGATGCAAGTCACAGTACAAGTGCTTGCATGGCATGGCTGCGTGCTTTGCAATGCTGCATTGCTTGATGTTGAATCACTGTCGGCACGGGTCTCATCATCTAGGTTGACCCCCTAGCTATTGAAAGCGAGGACAAGCTGACGCTCGATACAGTATGAGATTAGCACTGTCGGCATCAATATGTATGTCATTCATAATCATCTGGGGACCATGTTGCTCACACGCACAGGGGTCCGCATGCCAAGCCCACATGCCAGTAAACACATAGCAGCCAGCACCAAGGACCATTCCACTCATGCATGCAAAATGGGACTGTTGTGATAGGGATTGTTATAACATGAGATGGGGGCCACGAAGATAGCATGCAGGGCACTATAGTGTCGTGTGGGCTGCCTTACCTGATGGTCACAGGATGGTTGCGTGGCAGCCATGATGCCCTCATGTACAGCAACCCCACATACACAAGGGCGTTGAGGCTACAGCCCAGGCAGGCCAGGCCCATGCCATAGCCCTGGCCCCATCCCTGTAGCTGCAGCCAGCATAGTTGCAACATGTAGACAAAACCATTGGAAAGAGAGCGTGCAGCCAGCAGGAGCGGCCGCAGCAGCAGCGCTGCCGCAGACATCCACGCGTTCGGCGTTCGAGAGTGAGATGCGACTCAGTCACAGCATCGCGATCACAGCGATCACAGTGCTCCAGTGAGAGAATGGCAGCCCTACGATGCAAGGCGTCCGCTGCCGCGCGTCCTGCGTGCCCAGGTGTGCCAAGCATTTGGGCACAAGACTTCTGTCGAGTCCCCAGCCAGCTGCCTTTAAAGCATTGTAGAGCCGATGCTCGCTGTGCGATGCAGGACGTCGGCACGTGGTAGTGCGCGCTCGAGGCCCCATTGGTGAGGCCTTGTGTCTACCACACATCGCGTCTGCGCACAACATGCGACCACAAACTGTGGCAGCAATGCAGTGCACTGGCAGCATCTCCCATAATGTTGCCGGCACATCGCTGGGCTGCAGTCTGCAGCATAAGAGCCAGACGAAGCAGACAGGATAATGACAGTAACCCAAACCTCTGCCATGCTTCCACCTAAGCCAAAGATATCTGGCTGGCGACTAGAGCATCCGCAGCCTGGCACAGGAACTAGGACCCTACCTGCATGTCCGTAATCCTGCACTATCTGACGCGACTCCTGCCTGCTCTGCCTGCACCAGCACCACCTGCCCTGCTGCCACCGCAGTCACAAAGCGGGGGGTGGCGTTCAAGGGGCAAGGCCTGCCTGAGCCAGAGCAGCCTGAGGAGCCTGAGCTGGGCGCGGCAGGGGCAGCCGCCATTGCTGGCGGGCTGGTGTCCAACCCCATTGTGTTGTGGAGTGCGTTCACCCTCTACAAGACAGGTGTGCTACAGGCCTGTATCACCCTCTGACGCATTTCATGTTCCTGTTTATGTTGAATGTATTCTCATATGCATTTTCCAAAACAAGGTGTTATGTCTTTTATGTCATTTTTGCTTCTCCATGCATCTTTTCGTGTATGGCCTGTTGGCTGTCGTCAGGCGGCACATGTGGCTAGGCAGCCTGACTAGGCCCAAGTCTAAGGCAGACAGGCCAGCAGGAAAGCGAGGCGATGGCCAAGCTTGTAAGGTCAGGCATTGGCCCACATTCGGACATCTCTGTACCCACGCAGGGGTAGACTGTGACCAAGGCCGCAGCGGCAGACAGCAGACGGCAGCAGGCTGTGTAACAGACGACAACGGACAGCAGCAGCAGCAGCAACAGCAGCAGCAACAGAGTGTGGCACTGTAACACACTGAAGCAGCAGACATAAGCCACAGCAGGGCACACGACATGCAGCCCAGGACAGGCGTAGCCAAAGATGGGAGCTGGGCAGCATGTGAGCTGGGCAGCATGTGCTATCGGTAGGGACACGGCGGAGCTGCTGGCCGAATGAGGGCGTGAGGCTTGGGTGGGGAAGGGCAGAGCAGGACAGAGGTGGGGACCAGGAAGGGCTGGGCCCAGCGGTGGCCTGCACAGCAGCAGCTGGCCTGTGGCAGTTGGCCTCCACACTGGCAGCCAGGCATTGGCAGGAGCTGCGGCTAGAAGCTGTACTTGTCACCCGGGAGGGAAGGCGGGGTGTTGGGTGTTGGGTGTTGGCGGGGCGCCTGCACCCAAACAGCGGCGCAGGGGAAGAGCGCTTCGTTGACACAGTGCTGCTTCCACTGCAACCCCTCCTGCTGCTACCGCCATTGCCACCCCGGCCACTGCTGACACCACTCTGGCTCTGCAAAGCCCTGTGCTGCGCTCTGCTGGTGGTGGTGTGTAGGGGAAGGCCTCCCCCCGGGGCCCAATGGGGCTCTGGGCGCAGCTGAGGGGGTGTCCTACCTGGCCGTGCTGGGCCTCGTTGCCTGGAGCCTGTACACTAAGGTGTCCACCGGCAAGGGTCTGCCACCTGGGCCCTCAGGCCTGCTGGGTGCCGTGGAGGGCCTGTCGTACTTGTCAATCCTAGCTGGTGGGTGGGCAGTCAGTTGGGTGGGCGGTCAGTTGGGTGGGTTAGTAAGGGGGTGGGCGGTCAGTTGGGTGGGGTGGTTTGGCTGTTCGGTGGTGGCTGGCTGGGTCATTCAGGGTGGGTGAGTCAACCTGGCAGGTGGGTGGAACACCGCTCTCCTTCTTCGATGCACACATCAATGGTTGGGCTTGTGTCTCTCTACTTTGCGTGCTTGCTCCGTGCAAGGTCATGCGGGAGGCAGACTAGGCAGTCTGGACAGATGAGGGCCACAGCACAGATCACCATAACCAGCACCGGCCTAACTGACAAGTCAGCCTCAGTGGAAGATGCATACTGGCAGCGTCATGGAGGTAGTGTTGGCTGCTGTTGTTGCAAAGTAGGTGCAGGTTCCGCATGTGGTGTGGTGTGGCTCAACTACTGCATCACTCACAGCTTGTTTGTCTGCTGCCGTGACTCATGTGCAGCTATCGCTGCTTTCGCTTTGAAGCCGTGACGGGACAGTCTGGCAGTTGCTACAGGGGCAGCAGCTGTCATGGCACATAGATGCATACAGAAGGCATGCGGATGCAGTTGCAAACTAGACTATGATGATTCACAACATCAGCCTGGTGTGGCTGCTTGGCCAGCGTTGCGAATCTACACACAGTTGAGGTGAGGTGAGCATGACTAGAGTACAGGTTCAGTTCCCGTTGCTCTGGTTCAAGGGAGTTTGTCCGGCTTCGCTGGGGCCCATCACCATGAACTAGGCCCATCACCATGAACTTACGATAGAAATAGTTGGTCCCAGGCCGGCCGTCACGCGTTAAGGGGAAAGGAGCCTTGCCTAAGTGATGTAGCTGTACTCAAATCCGAGTCCGGTCCTGTTGCACTGAGATCAAAAACTGAAAAATATATTGTATTTCATTGGTCAATTACCTGGAACGACCCCTGCTCGTCATCACGCCGTCGAGTGACTGCCGCCACGATGCCGTTTTTACCTCTGGTTCTGCCGTCTTACTGGTTAGAGTTGGATGCCTGGCTGCCTGCTGCTGAGTGTTGGTGGTGAGGCAGCTGGACATGGTTAGAGATTACTGTGACTCCGATGTATACAAATGTATGATGTATAAATGTATGATGTATGATATAAATGTATGATGTTAGAACGGTACAATTCCTTGGGGCCATAGTGCGAGAGGTTACGGGCCCGTTGCCAGGCCCAAGCGTGTATCGGGCGTGACCAACGATGTTGCACCTGCTACAGGCTTGGCCGTTTGCTTAAGACCATATTGCTTGCTACGGATCTCTATAGTCAGTAGTCCATGCCAACTAGGTCTACTCGATGAGCAAAGCTACGGTTAACACGACTTGCACGGCCAAATATGCGACCACGGCAGCAAGCCAACACACATGGCCTGCATCCCATCCACTCCCGTGTCATCCATCCCACGGTCTTAACTTCATCCACACACTAATCGTCTTCCCCCATGCATGGAAGGTTGTGTATCGTGATTCACAAATCTAGCTTCACTGGGGCACATGCATCCCCAGTGTGCAGGTGGTTCGATAAGGAGAAGGGCATGACTAAAGAGCTCTTCCCTGCCCAGAGGGAGCTAGACATACCAAAAGTGAGCATGAGTGCGTTGCTGCATGCTGACGCTTGCTGGCGTGGTGCTGCTGGCTGCAGTTGGTGTACACAGTGCGGGTGTTCACCTCAGACCTTAAAGGAGCAGGTCAGCAGGGCCACGAGCCTTCTGAACTTGTCCTCTTCCTTCTCCAACTCCTGCTCATCACCCATTGCCCCTGCCATCACCGCCACCACTGCCATCACCACCACCACCATCACTACCAGGCACCAGCAGCAGGCAGTGATAGCAGCAGTGGGTAGCAGCAGCACGGGGCTGCTGTAGGAGCAGCATCAGCAGCATCAGCAGGGGCTACTTCAGAAGCATTAGAAGCAGCAGCACATCACGAAACCATGTCGTCATCCAGGCCGTCATCATCCATCGTCATCATACAACAACAGCCCAGCAGCCCCAGGCGGCCACCTCCATGCTGACAGGACCACAGCCCATTTGCTGCGTGACCATGGGGGCTGCAAGGCATTCAAGTGCTGTTGGGCTCATAGCATGAAGATGAGGTCGTCATTGCGCACACCATCCCCAAGGTACAGAGCGCCCCATGTCAGCTCATGCGCATGGTAGTAAAAGGTGTAACCAGGGTAGATAAGGCTCCTGCAAACGTATGCATCACAGGCCGGCACCATCGTCTCATGCAGCACATGCTGTGAGCTCTTAGACATATGTGCATGCATGCACCCCATCAGCCACTAGCTGCAAACCAGCTGGCTGAGGAGCCACAAGTACATTTGCTATGCAAAGTGCAGCTCAGCACATGCCACCTGGCAAGAATGTCGTGCAACACCTGCCTGTATTATGCCAGGACTTGACATGTGTGGCACAGGAGACCCCAGCCTCCCACCCAAGACGAGGAGATCAGCAGGACCACCCGCTGCACTGCACCTGGTGCTGGCCCAACAGAATGTGTTGGCTCAGTGCAAGAGGACTGACCCCACCCGCGACCTATGCTGGCCAGGCCTTCTGCACACACTCAGTGTTGCTGCCCTGCCCTGGCTTTCCCTGCCCTGCCCCGCAGCTGCCCTGGCCTGGCCTCCCCCGCCCTATTCTTTGATGCCCAACATCCTACGAGCTTCACCTGCAGGTAGCGATGCATTTGAAGGGGTCGTAGTGCAGTGTCCAGCTACCACGCAGGTCCTTGGCCAGGGTGGGCCCTCCTGGGGCGTCTGTGCGATGCTGGTAGCTCTCCAGCTTGTCGGGGTAGGACACGCCCGCAAAGTGGTGGTTAGTCACGAGCTGGTTCCGGGCGTCTGGCAGCATGCAGTGCTGAAGGGCACGGCCAAGGCAAGGTAGGAGCAGGAGGACAGCATGTGGTTAGTCAGCGCTGCCCAGAAGCTAAGAGGGTCATTGACTGCCCCTGGCCTGCTATCCAACCAGTGGATAAGGGTCCCATCCTGCCCAAAGGTCAGAAGGGAGTAACAGCAGCAGAGCAGTGATAGCAGGCCCGCACAGGATGATTGCAAACTACATGGCTCGGACAAAAGGTCCACAACAATAGCATGGCCAACGTTGTCCATTCCTCCTTCAACATCCTCTCCAGAGTCACAGTCACAGGCACGAGGGGAGTGGAGTCTAGGCGCCTTGGACAAAGCAAGACCAGCAGCATTGTCGGTGTGACCATGGCGTGCACCTGACCTGGCACCCACTTACCACTGGGATTACCCCTGTGGTCGCGGCAATGCTGTCAATCCTCTGCCTCAGGAGTGCCAGCTCAGTCAGTGTGTAGACAAGGGGCTTGGGTGGCTCCGCCTCCTCGTCTGGATTGGGTGGAGGAGGGTTGGGGTCCTTTTCCACGAGCTCATGAATCTACAGGCAGCGGCCAGCTCGGAGTATTGCATCTCCGGACTGCCAGTGATGAGCGTCACCATGACTATCCAGGCTCTTCACCAAGGTGACTTGATCACACGTCACCTTGGAGGGGTCTCCACTCAATGCAGCCTTTATTCTTTCGGCAATGCTCGCAGTCTGGGTGTCCACAGCCACCAGATCAATCCATTTCACCCCATCCTGGCTGTAATAGTACTTAGACTCAAAGAGCACCACACCATCCTTGTACAATGGAGCGTTGTATCCTTCAGCGATTAGATAGTCCTGCGCATGTGACATCCGTAGCAATGGAGCACTGTTACCTTTCCATGTGCATATTCGTAACCTATCAGCAGATTGAGGCACCCACCTTGCCATTCACTGCTGTGAGCCTGCCCCATAACACCAATGTTTTCAGCCCAGCTTCTGTCCGCTTAATTGGCAGTGAGTGGTCTAACGCAGCCTGCACAAATCAATCCGACTGACATGTCCATTGCGCACTGCGGTACTCTCATACCTTTCCTTATCTCATTCTCGCTACTACCTGCTGTTCCGCGGACACTACCGCGCCATGTGCAGCCAAATGTTTCAAACAAAGCGTCAAATTCGGAGCGAGTTGTACCATTTGCTAGCGAAGGGGACAAAGCAGGGAGACGCGCCTTCCCAAATACGGACAGGTCCTCCATCCAGACAGCGGTTGAAGTGGTTGACCACTCTAAGTTCATCTCTTAGTCCATCGCTTGATGTACCACTTGTATTACCGGACGTTACGCTAGCATAGTCTGGGCATTAGACAGAGAGCAGCCCCGTCGGCTTCTATTAACTCACATGTCCACCAGCAGGCAGCCAGGCATCCAACTCTAACCATGTCCAGCTGCCTCACCACCAACACTCAGCAGCAGGCAGCCAGGCATCCAACTATAACCATGTCCAGCTGCCTCACCACCCAGAGATCATCCGGCTGATGATGCGGTGTGCCACCTCTGGCACAAGAGGCTCCACACTTAATATCAACAGGCGGGCCATTACGTTAAGGGGGTGGCCATTGTTAATGTGTGGGTGCATCTAAGTTGTCTAAGCCTGACTGCATGCATGACCGTGTCTGTGGAGCAAACGTGGGTAGCAGATGATCTAGCGGGCACGGAAAAGCATAAGCACTGCCTGCTGGCGCCCAGGCAACACGTTAACCTAGCCACCCAGATGGGCATGGCTTTCGACCCTGGCACAATCCATGCAGCCTTGGGGTGTGGGTTGAGGATGGCAACATTGAAAGCTTCTACAGGTGCAAGCTGATTCGCTGGCCAGGTGCGGCATGACAGTGGCTTGATCCAGGCTCGCTGCAACCCTCAGGGATGGAATGGCAACATCAAGCACCTGGCATCAGCCACCCCAGCAGGCACCTCCCTGGTGGCCATCCAGCGGCATGTGGCCGTCACCCTGGCCACATGGGATGCATTGTAGGGGAGTACCTGCATTCCCAGTGGGCAGAGCAGAAGGAGCGCTTCATCAAGGTGGTGGGGGTGCCAATGGTAGGGGTGACCCGCTAGGTTCTTCCCATGATGTCATGCGCATTGTGTGCCTCGTGTGCCATGCAGCTGGAGGAGGAGGCAGCCATCAAGTCCCAGAAGCGGTGGAGGACACGCAAGCAGCTGGTGGTTCTCTTTGGCAACGCTGGCATTGGCACACGAGGTGGGTGGGGGGCGAAGGCCGTGCGGCAGGCTTGCCACAAGATGGTGGGGAGGCCTAACTGCGGCATGCCAATAGTCAGGGTGCAAGGCTAGGTGGGGACGGTGGATGAGTGCGGGGCTTTATGTGGTGCCCTTGGTGCACCAGGCCACCCCTGGGGAACAAGGCAAATGGGTAGACAGGGACTGAAACGCAGCCCACAATCTCCAGCGGGCAGGGGAGGCCCTGTGAGGAGCTGTGATGGTGGCCACACCGAGCAAGGGTTCCTGACTAAGGCAACGAGTACCCAGCAATGGGCTCAAAAAGCTGCGAGACCAAACACCCAAGGCCCAAGCTCGGCAGCCTGCAGGACAGTGATGTGTGCACTAGGCACTGCCCAAGCTGGTACTTACATGAGAGCATGTGTTTCATGCCAACATCCATCGCCCCACCCTTAAAAGGGAATGGGGTAAGAAATGAAGTGTTGGTGCGGACTTCCATTGCTTCTTATTACAAATGACGTAGCCCCTGGTTGTATGGGAGATGTTAACAGTAAGTGATGTGTGTAGAATGTGGTTGCAGAATATCTTGGAGGGGTTCTTTGTCGCAGGCAGATGATGTGCACCACTTGTTGTGGAGTGCCCATCCATGGATGCATTGCGTGAGGACTAGCAGGAAGAAAGGATCATGTAGGAGATGTCCGGGCGTTCATGTCAGCACTGCGTGCACCTTACTTAGCTTGTGCAGCAATGCGAACAGTTCATGAGTCCGATACCCTGCAGCCACATCAGGTGTAAATTAAGAACAACAACATTACAACAAGGACAACAACATCATTACAACCATGCCAAGCCTGTTGAGCATGCCGAGCACATGAGAGACATTGCAAGCCGCTTGCGCCGACTGACCACGACGCTGCCGATTAAGCTGACAACTAGATCCAGCTGACTGTGTCCTGTAGATAGCATGGCAGCGTGTGGCAGCGATGGCAGTAGCAGCAGTGACGGAGAGCAACAGGCGTACTGCCGAGCTAAGAGAGCGGCTTGGACAGAAGCTGAAGAGGAGAGGCTGGTTATGCTTGCTGGAAAGCTGGAACCTGGACAAAGGTTCGCAGATACCGACCCCGTTTCCAATGAAGGAGCCAGAGCCGGAGCCAGAGCCGGAGCCAGAGCCGGAGCAAAGAGCCAGAGCCGGAGCCGGAGCTCCCAAAGAGCCCAGAAATGGCTCTAACCGCCGGCCAACCGTCGGCTCCGCCGACCCCCGTTTCCAATGAAAGTGCCAAGAGCCGGAGCCAGGAGCCAGATTCGCTCCTAGATGCGCTCTTGGAAGCCCCATGCAGTCCCTTCGGGCTCTGCGGCTCGAGGGCCACGGAGCTCGGAGCCGGAGCCGGAGCCCAAAAATAATTGTCTTGCATCGAACAGGGCTCCCAACAGGGCTCGCAACAGGGCTCTAGGAGGAGTCAAGGGTGGCCCAGCAAGATGAGTTGTTTGCGGAGCAGACGTTTGCCCAGGTCCAAGGCAAGACCAACGGGGACAAAATGGACGAGATGTTGTCTGCATCCTTAAATGATAATCCAGCGCGCCTAGGAGGCCGCAAGATCCTGAACAGGTCCTGAACAGAGCCGCCTACGCCGAAGCTGGTTGCGTAGCCGTCTGGAAGTGGCGCACAGGCAAGGACCTTTAGCTAGAACACCAAAGCAGCAAGTCATGTTGGAAGAGTTGCAAGCAGCAAGCAGCAAGAGCAAGCAGCAAGCAGCAAGAGCTAGCAGCAGCATACAAGCAACATCTTGGCAATTGCATGTTGTTGTTGATGATGTTGTTGTTGTTCCAGGTGGTGGTGAGGAGGATGAGTTCTGGAAGCTGATCAGCAGTGCACAGGTTGCCATCTTGCCATACCAGCTCCACATCTTGCCATTGCAGCTCCACGCCCGCTCACCTCCCCCAACCACGGGGTCAGCGGTGGTGCACGCAGACGCCCATCACCAGCTGCAGCCAGCATTGGCGTTCCGCGTGCACCACCAACCAGCAAAGCCAAGCAACAGGTGCAGCAGCACCCCCTGGCTAACGCTGGTGGGGTGCACGTGCTTTGTGGGGCGGCTGGGTTGCAGCCTGGTGGGGCGGCTGGGCTGCCACCTGGTGGGTTGAAGGGGGTGCTGCCTGGTGGGGCGCCTGGGCTGCAGCTTGGTGGAATGCACGTGCTTGGTGGGTTGCAGGGGGTGTTGCCGGGGGGGTGCTGGGCGTGGGTCTTTCCCCTTGGGCCAATGGGGCCGCCGTCGCCACTACAGCAGTAGCGGGGAGCCCGTTGGCTCCCATCACCCCTCACGGCACGCAGGCCACAGGTCACAGTTATGTCAGCATGATGTTGGGTCTCTGTAGCTCATCTGTAGGGTTGTATAATGCCACATTGTGTAGGTAATCCTGTGACCTGGTGACCTGTGACCCAGTAATCCTGTGACCCACGGTGTAAGCAAGTCCCTAGTTTAAGTCTTGTTTGTCCCACTGTCTAAGTCCCACTGTTTCAGTCTTGTGACAAGCCTCTGCGACAAGCCTCTGTGACACGGTAAGGATATCGGGATAAAATGTCTTGTAGTCCCTGGGCACTTTCCAGCATTCGCTAAGACGATTATAGCGCCCGCGCAAGGTTCCGACCAAAGCAAGTCAGGCATCGGACATGTCCCCAAACATTGGCCATGCCCTTGCCTTGTGCCCTCCGTTTGAAACCACTCCACAATCAAGACGATGACCCGGGCTATCTGCTGCCTCCACCGCCGACGTGCAGCCTGGCGTCGTGCGTCCATTTGTAAAAGCAGGCGTGGGGTGGATAGCGGAGCTGCCCTTAGCTGCGGCTGCGGGGCTGCGGGATGGCAGGCTCTGGGCAACCACCTTAACGACCGGGCTCTTTCCATTGGAAACGGGGTCGCCGGAGCACCCAAAAAGTGAGATCTAGCTCTGGCTCTGGCTCCGGTGCCGTTTCCAATGCGGGGGAATGGGGGAAAGGGGAAAGGGGAAATGCACTTTTCCCTTCCCGTTTCCAATGCGGGGGAATGGGGAAAAACTGGAGGTTTAGTCCGTTGGTGTCGCAGGCCGCCGTGAGCTGGAGAGGCTGCCAAGCCCCATCCGTCTCCACGCACACGAAACCCGCATTTGCGAAATGTACGCGTTTAATGATCGCCGTCGGCGCGAGGCGGAGGCTGAGCTGATGATCATGATAGCTGTGGCGCAGTTGGAGGAGGAGGAGGCGGAGGAGGAGGCCAGGTCAGTCAGCCACCACCATCACCACGACCACTAACTCGACCACTAACACGACCACTAACACGACCGGATTGGCAGGCCACTGTCCTTGAGTTTGAGCACATCAGCGGCTTGCCACAGATTGTGGGTTGAGCATGCATGGGGCTGGGTGAAGAACAAGTTCCAGTGTTGCCGGCTAGGCATTAGGACTGATGTGAAGGTTGCTGTCATGGTGTTCATGTGTTGCTGCATATTGCACAACATCTGCATAGATCATGGCGAAGCAGTGCCAGAAGGGGTCGATCCCGACGCCATCCAAGATTACGAAGCTCGTCTAGCTGAAGATGGTGCGGGTGTAGATCCATTCCCAGAGGAGGAGAAGGCACTTGGCGGACGAGCTAGGCCAGCTGATCTTGTCCAAGGGGAGCGCATTAGGGAGGCTCTTGTGATGCTGGCTGAACAACGTTAACTGCATGCATGAGTTGAGACTGATCTTCCCAGTGTAAATACCTGGTGTGCGTTGATACCTGGTGTGCAGTGTATTGTAAAACATGTTGTTGATGTTACATCAGGCAGTCTGGGCACTGTGTCAATAGACATGTGTCAATAGCCATGTCATTATTGCCAAAACAAGTTCCTTGCCCACTAATCCACGGTCATGGCAACCCTTTCACATTAGATCTCCTGCAACATGCTCACAAACGACACAGGTGGTTGTGCACGGGCCGGCTGCTGAGCATTGGGCGCCTGGTTAGCAGCCTGCTGGCGGCCAGAGGGCTGGAACTGAGCAGCCTGCTGGTGGCCAAAGGGCTGGAACTGAGCAGCCTGCTGGTGGCCAGAGGGCTGGAACTGAGCAGCCTGCTGGTGGCCAAAGGGCTGGAACTGAGCAGCCTGCTGGTGGCCAGAGGGCTGGAACTGATGATCATGATAGCTGCGGAGGCTGAGCTGATGATCATGATAGCTGCTGAGCCTCCCCCTGAGCCACCCGCTGAGCCTCCCGCTGAGCCTGCTTCTGAGCCTGTTGCTGCAGCTACTGCAGAGGTGCGTTTGCGTGCCTTCATAGTGTGTTCACCCTCTGGCTCAAACCCAGCTTCTGAGCTCCCCCCACCCTCAGCTGATGCACCATCCCTTGCACGTCTCAAGGCATCTTTAGCTGTCTTGACCTCATCTTGCAGCGCCTCCAAATTAGCCATGAGATTCTTCAGCCTCATCTTCAAGAGATCCGTTTGTTCTGGATCTGCACATGGCACACATGGCACACATGGCACACATGGCACACATGGTGGGGAAAAATTGAAGAGGCTCAATGCAATTGATTGAGAGGTGGTGGTACAATTGGATTGAGAGGTGGTGGTACAATTGGATTGAGAGGTGGTGGTACAATTGGAATGAGAGGTGGTGGTACAATTGGAATGAGAGGTGGTGGTGGAACTTCCCTACCTTTGGAATCTTGAAGTAGCTTAAAGGTGTCATTCACAAGCTTCTGCAGCTCAGTCAGTTGATTGACTGCTGCTCCATGCTCAGCAGCAGCGGCATTGACAACAGCGGTTGCTGATAAAGCTGAGGCTAGGCGGAGAGAGCCTGCACCAGGAGCATGCCGCTGAGCCTTGGGACCTGTCCTAGACTTCAACAGCTGGAAGGGAGCGACCGGACGATGGTGGCCAGCCAGACGTGGTGTTGACTCTTGATACTCCTACATGCACAAGGTAGCAGGTCAGTAGGGTGCCTCTGGGTAGTGAGGGTAGTAGGTGTAGTTGGTAAGGTGTTCAAGCACTTACGGTCAACGTCACACCCATCTCTCGCGCTTTCTTTGTTTGCTGGGCCTCCTCTTCGGTTTCCTTGTCTACAGAAAGATCCACCACCTCCACCTGCTCCCCATGCAGCCGGACCTCCTGCATGGATCCCCAAAATGTCAAGGATGTCATGGATGGGAGGACAAGATCACAAGATGACAAAGCAGTGTGCCCTTACCTTGGCTACCCCTAGAGAGAGAGTTGCATCCGGATTGATGGTCTTGTCTGACGACCCTTTCAATGCAATGTACAGCTGCAAACACACATGGGTTGCAAGGTTGGGACAATAGCCTCATTTGTTCTATACCCACAGCTACCTCATACCTTACCTCCTTTGACGGTTTCTTGCCGCTACCGACGATCTTCTTTTGTTCACACCTGATAAGCAGGACTACTTGTTATCAAGGGCAAGGCAAGGCAAGATGGCAAGGCAAGGCAAGGCAAGATGGCAGTATCATGGTGATGGCCCTGGACCCATGTAGCATGATCACCTGTGCCCTTGTGGTAGGCAATCACACTCGAGACGCCCTTCTTGGCGTACTTGTACTTCTCCTGGCACTGTTTTTGGCTCAGGTCAAAAGAAGGGTCGAGAGCTATGCATTCCTGTTGAACCAGCTCCCAAAAGGTTTTGAAGTTGTCCTTCCTCTTGAGCAGCTCCGACGCAGTCCTGTGGGCTGCTACAATATTCATCAAGTGCTGGTCACGCTCCAGAGCTCGTGAGCCTGGCTGCGAGCCATCTGATTGCGAGCCATCTGACTGCCTGCCATCTGGCTGCGTCCCATCTGGCTGCGTGCCATCGAACTGCCAGCCATCCAGTTGCGAGCCATCTGGCTGCGTGCCATTGGGTTGCCAACCATTGAGCTGCGTGCCCACGAAATTCCCCAACATGTTTCCCCTGAGCGCTTTTTTCCCGCGGGGTTCGGGGGGGGGAGCAAAAAGCGAGAAGGGAATGGCAGTTAGGGGACAACTACCGCCATTCCCCTGGGGAAGTTTCCCCACGGCGCAAACGGACAGGCAGGGGAACGGCAGTTGGACGGCGGTTACAGCGAGGAAAAAACATTCCCCCGCTGCGCTTTTCCCCCATTCCCCTGTTCCCCTCCGAAAAATTCCCCAGCATTGGAAACGGCACCTCCGGCTCTGGCCCATTGGAAACGGGGTCACCGTGTGGCTAACCATCACAGCTTCGCAATTAATACCGTCGCAAGCAGGTGCGGCCAGTCGTTTGTAACACATCGTCGTGGCTGATGCAACGCAGGCTGAGTTGGCGGTTCCTTGCTGAGGAGCTTGGAACAGGACGCAGCCCAAAGCAGGTGATTTCGCCGGCACTACACTCTCATTGTATCTGTTCTGGGGCGCCGGAGCTTAGCATGTTCTAGACATCACTTGAGACCAGGCATGCACATAGGATCCCTAAGCCTGTACACGGCCAGATGTTTGTCGATTGTGTATCAGCCTACTAGCATTCCTAATTCCTCCATTTGCTGAGCTGGAGCTGCAGTGGCCCTTTTCAACATAGGAGGGGAGCATTGCGCACCGTGCACCATCAAAGCAGCGGCTGCATAATTCTGCAAGAGAGCCAGCATTGAAGGACTGTTGGCTGCCTAGGTGTCAGATCATGTGTGCAACAAGCATGCAAGAGCTCACTCTCTGTGGCAGGCAGGGGCCTGCACTGTACACATCACAAACCCACAAACATCAGTGCATTCACCCATGTGCGCTTAGGAAGCCTGCTGGTCTGTCACGGGATAGAGATTGGGTGCTTGAACCCTCCTCTCCACGTGTGACTGACTGTGTGTTGCAGTGTCGAGAGCACTACCTCAACTCTCTGCAACCCAACATGAAGAAAGGCAAATGGACACAAGTGGAGGAGGTGGGGAACAGCTCCACTTTACCTCATTCAAGATGGGCTGCAGCTGTGTGCTTGTCTTGGTGGAGCTCAACAACAATGCATGACCTCAACATCATTGTCAAGATGCCTGACAGTTGCCCTGGTAGTGCATGCAGTACCTCATTGCGCAAGGCCACTCTCGCCTGGGATCCCAATGGTGCAAGATCTCAAGTATGGTGCCGGGCAGGTGTGCTGGCGCCATGCAATTACTACTATGCATGCAAGCAGAAGATGGGTCATACTGGAAAGATGCCTGTGACATTTGCTTGTCGGTCACGCTGTCAGGACTGACAACGCTGTCAAGAACTTCTACAATGCAACCTCCCGCAGCAAGGCTCTCAGCAGGCCGGAAAGCATCCTGGTGTGTGACGGCCATGCACCCATGCTTATTATGCACATGGCGTTATGAGCAATGCACACTAGCTGGTGCAAGTTGGTTGTAGAACAGTAGAAGCTATCAAGCTACCTGCTGCTGTTTTATGAGTCTCTTGACTCAGCTGGCAGGCAGCAGCCTGTGTGCTGATCAAATTATCGTAACCCCATGCAATGCACTTGGATTGCAGTGGCTGTACATTTCGCGTGTGAGAGCAGGCTTGACAGCTGCTGCTGCCTTTTCTGAAGCGCTGGAGGTGAGGGCGGTGACCTGCATGTCTGCTGTGTGTTGGGCAGCCCACACAATGGCAAGCTCATAGCGCATAGGAACTGAAGGAGGGCATTGCCAAATCAACCTGTTACATTAGCTTCCAACCTGTTTCATTAGCTTACATTGGCTTCCAGCACAACTCCAGCGGGCATGGCGCATGGTGTGCATTACAGTGCTGTCGTCATTTCTGTTCGTCCAGCTTATCCTGATGAGCACCAGCATATTGACCGGCTTCATCTTTGGGCGTGCATAACTCACTACCACCAGCCAAGGCAGCTCACACAAGTGCTGCACAAGCACTTCCTCGCCAACCCAGCATTGAGCACCTGTTGCAGGTCTGGAAGGCACACGCCAGCATTAGTACAGCCCCCTGCGCTAGTACAGCACCTTGGCCCTCAACCTTGAGCCTTCATTGCAGTCGAACACTCTAATTGTGAACCACTACAAAACAGTGTTTTTGTCTGTGTGGAGTTCCCATCGCATGGCATGCACATGGCCTATACATGGCATACACATGGTCACGGTCGCCTACCACCTACAGCATTGCCTGACCCATTAGGGCTACACCGTAGAGTTGGCATGACAAAACATGCACTATTTGTGAGCTGATGACAGCTCAGATGGGGGGGGGCACACTACTGTGCCTCAGCAGGCTGCTGCTGCTGGGCCTTGGGTGGCTTGTCTTGCAGCCGCTTGTACCCCAAGCCAGGGTACTCCTTGCCCTTGGCTGGCAGAGCTCCCTGGTCTGGCCAGAAGCACAGCTCCAGCGGCCGCCACCTGCTCTCCCCAATGCACTGCATGTTCAATGCTGCATTGCAGTCCCTGTCCAGCCACCTGCCTGGCTGCGGTGCTGGCTTGGCTTTGGCAGCCTTGCCCTGGGCCTTGCCTTTGCCCTTGGTGGGCTGGCTGGGCTCAGCTGGCTGCTCAGCCTTGGTACGCTTACTGCGCTTGGCTGGCAGGGGAGTGCTGGGCCCTGGCTCTGAGGCTGCTGCCTGTGTGGCTGCCTGGCTGTTGCGTGGGGCCTGTGGGGGCTTGCGGGGGCCCACTACTGGGCACCACATCATGCCCCGCATCGGCTGGTCACGCAGCTGGCTCCAGGCTGGGCGCACTAGGCGGTGTTCCACCTGCCCTGCTGGGGGCTTCCTGTCTGCAGGCCTGGTGGCCCTGCGTTTGTTCAGCTGCCTCTCACAGGGCTGCTGGCCATTCACTGCTGAGCTGACCCGGCTGGTGCGGTGCTCATCCACTAGCACCACCCTGCCCCGCCGCTGGTCTGTGCCCCTGGGCCTGCACACCACCTTGCAGCAGGCCCGCAGCACCGCACCAGCACCCCAGCCACCCCCTGTGCCAATGCCAGCTGCTCCAAAGAACGCCACCAGCTGCTTGGCACGCCCATGGCGCTCCATGGAAACCTCAGCCATGTCCTCCTCCAACTGCAGCCATGCACACAAGGCACACAGGGTGGCTGACATGTTCTTCATGCTCACTTCATTCCAACCCACCACCTCCCCAGTCCCTTAACCTTCCTCTCTCCTACCCACCCTCAGCTTTTTGAAGAACTGCTCCAGCGCCCGGTCCTGGGCTCCGTACAGCCTCAGCCGCTGCTCTGCCCACTTGGGGTCCAGGTACACCTCCCACACCGCGTCCCAGGTGGCCAGGGTGATGGTGATGTGCTTCAGGTTGGCCTCCAGGGAGGTGCCGGCTGAGCTGGCTGCTGCCAGGTGCTGGAGGTGGGGCTTGATCGGTGCCAGCCACCGCTCTGTGGCACGGCGGGCATTATTCAGCCCACTGGCATGCTTGACCTGGCCCTTGGTCAGCTTCCACCGGCGCAGCTGGTCTGCCAGCAGCTGGCCTGTCGTCGGATCCCACACCCCTGAGGCTGCACTGACTGCCTGGGTGACGCCGGGGTCAATGCCCACCCCAATCTGAGTGGCTGGGTCAAACACGATGTCACGCTGCTCCGCTAGGCCCTTGCCAATGCGGGGCAGTCCCAACTCATGGGCCGCTACTGCTACTGCACCTGGGGCTGCTGCTGGGCTGCTGTTGCTGCTGGAGGGGCCTGCTACTGGGGGTGGGGCAGGAGGGGTTGGGAGGGGGCGGGTGTAGTGCACACACACACAGACACCATCTGTCTCTACCGTCCTCTCGAACTCAAACCCTTGGTTGGCCAGCTTGCCTGTGCTGAACCACCTGTTCCAATGGTGGCTACGGGCTGGCTCTGCGCAGAACACATCAGCTGTCTCCCTCGTGAGCCCCAGCTGCTGGCACACCCCATGCAACACCCTGCTGTCCACCTTGAAGAAGTGCACCCCTACCCTGGCCAAGGGGGTGAGGGTGAAGGGGGGTGGGCAGGTCAGGACCCTAGGACCTACCCTACGCCCGCCACGCTTTGGCTTGCCTGGCTCGGGTGGCTGGGGGGCTGCTGCCACTGCTTCAGGCACCTGCACACATGCACCGCATGGCGCATGCGGCAGGGGAGGAGCGAGTGTCTTGCAAGGAGTCATCCTCCTCCAGGGCCAGCAGTCTGCGCTGCTTGGCTGCCTCCTCCTTCAGGTCCTTGACATGTTCCTTGTCCAGGTCTGAGGCCTGCAGCTCTGGGCTGTCAGCGTTGAGGGCATACCCACACACCAGCTTGATGAATAGATGAGCCTCCGTCCCGCTCCAGCCTAGCCCGGCCCTGGCTGCCTTGGCGTACAGCTTGACAAAGCGCTCTGCATGTGCATGCAGGTCAGGTATCAGGTCAGGTTAGGTCAGGTATCAGGTCAGGTCTAGGTCATGGTTAGGTCAGGTCTTTGTCAAGGCCTAGGTCCAGAGTCTAGGCATTACCACCACTTGCCTGGGTTGGAGTAGTGCTGCTGCATGGCGACCGCCAGCTGCATGGAGTGATGGCTGATGGTGTTGTGGTCACCAGTCAGGTTGGTGCTGCCCAGCTGCTTCAGCTTGGCCAGCAGCTCCTGATTGCTGGGGTCATCATAGGCGGGCTTGAGGATGAAGTGGAGGTTTTGCCTTGGGCCAAGCCTCCGCTGCAACTGGTTGTAGGGAGTGAGGAAGGTGGAGTTGGCAAAGTACAAGCAGAATACCCGCAGCTGCTCCAGCATCACCGTATCTTCGCTGTCAAGGGGCATGGGTAGCCCAGTGGGTGCTGCCGGTGGGGGGTGGCGGGCAGCAAGTCAGGCACTGGGTGGCCGCAGTGTGGGTGGTGCTGGGGCAGGCTCTGGCTCAGGCTCAGGCTCAGGGTCTGGCTCAGGCTCCCAGTCCATGCCCATGGCTGCTGGCTGGGCAGGGGCACGCATGGGGAGTGGGGGTAGGGGTGCAGCATCAGGGGCTAGGAGAGGCTGCACGGCTGGAGGTGTGGGGCCGCTGCGGAACCCCGGGGTGGGGTAGCCCACCAGGCACGTCAGAAAAATCCGCAACACAATAAGGGAGGCGATTACGCGGAGCTGAGAATGGATCTCGGCCCGCAGCTGGAAATGTGCCTTCAGCTTGCGTCGGGTTTTCTTGCACCCTCGCAGCACAGCGCCACCCGGGACTTTGATGACCTGCAGCCAATTATAATCCGCACTTTGACAGGCAACATTGACAGGCCGGGAAACAATGCGGGGGCACAAACAGTGCGGGGGCATACAAGGCAGGGGCGCGTGGGCACCTGTCGGCGCTGGGTGTTCCATTCAGCCCTTCGCTCCTCGCGTTGTTTGCCTGGAGGGGTGCGAGGACCTGCGCTGGCATGAACAGTCGATGTGAGCAGCGCGGAGCTCATCGGACTGCACAGTTGCAGCGGACCACACTGCGACTACAACGAACCTTGTTTTTGCGGGCTTTTAATCGGATGCGGCTCTTGCTCCGCGGCACTGGGCCGCTTCCTCGGAGGCATTGCGCCACTAGGCTCATATGTGCTAACACCTGCTCATAGCTACTTATACCCAGGAGGCGATGTCACTCACTCTCGCACTCCCAAAGGGCACTCCGACCAAAGGGCGATGGCACTTCCGACCATCCGACCGATCTGATGCTGCAGGTCTGGAAGGCACACGCCCCGGCTGCGCTAGTACAGCATGTGCTGAGCAATGGGCTTAACCTGCCTGAGTCACCTGAGCCCAGTGGCTCCTGGCCAGGCAGCGCGTCAGGAGAGTTCAGTGAACCAGCCCGCAAGTTTGGAGGCCGTGGGCGCAGCAGGAGCCCCTCCACACTATCGCACAAAGGAGACGACCAGCACATCCCTTCCACCTCTGTGTTTGACATGTGGGAGACATAGGACATAGGAGCAGCACAGCACCTTGGCTCTCAACCTTGAGCATTCATTGTAGTCGAACACACTAATTGTGAATCACTACAAAACAGTGTTTTTGTCTGTGTGGAGTTCCCATCGCATGTGTATGCCATGGCCTACACATGGCATACACATGGTCACGGTCGCCTACCACCTACATCATTACCTGACCCCTGTGACAGGGCATGCGTAGACTTGGCATGACAAAACATGCACTAATTGTAAGCTGATGACAGCTTCAAATGGGGGGGGCTTGCTGCTGCTGGCCCTTGGGTGGCCTGTCTCGCAGCCGCTTGTAGCCCAGGCCAGGGTACTCCTTCCCCTTGGCTGGCAGAGCTCCCTGGTCTGGCCAGAAGCACAGCTCCAGCGGCCGCCACCTGCTCTCCCCAATGCGCTGCATGTTCAATGCTGCATTGCAGTCCCTGTCCAGCCACCTGCCTGGCTGAGGTGCTGGCTTGGCTTTGGCAGCCTTGCCCTGGGCCTTGCCTCTGCCCTTGGTGGGCTGGCTGGGCTCAGCTGCCTCTGGCTCAGCCTTGGTGCGCTTGGTGCGCTTGGCTGGCAGGGGACTGCTGGGCCCTGGCTCTGAGGCTGCTGGCTGTGTGGCTGCCTGGCTGTTGCGTGGGGCCTGTGGGGGCTTGCGGGGGGCCACTACTGGGCACTGACACTACACTGACATCATCAGTCTCCACTGTCCGCTCAAACTTAAAGCCTTGGTTGGCCAGCTTGCCTGTGCTGAACCACCTGTCCCAATGGTTGCTACGGGCTGGCTCTGCGCAGAACACATCAGCTGTCTCCCTTGTGAGCCCCAGCTGCTGGCACACCCCATGCAACACCCTGCTGTCCACCTTGACGAAGTGCACCCCTGCCCTGGCCAAGGGGGTGAGGGTGAAGGGGGGTGGGCAGGTCAGGACCCGGGGCCCCACCATACGCACGCCACGCTTTGGCTTGCCTGGCACGGGTGTGATGGGGGGCTGCTGCCACCCCTCCAGGCACCTGCACACATGCACCGCATGGCGCATGCGGCAGGGCAGGGGTGCGGTGTCCTGCAAGGAGTCTCCCTCCTCCAGGGCCAGCAGTCTCCGCTGCTTGGCTGCCTCCTCCATCAGGTCGTTGACATGCGCCTTGTCCAGGTGGGGCGCCTGCAGCTCAGGGCTGTCAGTGTTGAGGCTGTACCCACACGTCAGCTTGGTGAAGAGCTGAGCCTCCTCCCCGCTCCATCCCAGCCTGGCCCTGGCTGCCTTGGCGTAGAGCTTGACATAGCGCTCTGCATGCAGGTCAGGTCAGGTCAGGTATAAGGTCAGGTCAGGTCAGGTCAGGTCAGGTCAGGTCAGGTCAGGTCAGGTCAGGTCAGGTCAGGTCAGGTCAGGTCAGGTCAGGTCAGGTCAGGTCAGGTCAGGTCAGGTCAGGTCAGGTCAGGTCAGGTCAGGTCAGGTCAGGTCAGGTCAGGTCAGGTCAGGTCAGGTCAGGTCAGGTCAGGTCAGGTCAGGTCAGGTCAGGTCAGGTCAGGTCAGGTCAGGTCAGGTCAGGTCAGGTCAGGTCAGGTCAGGTCAGGTCAGGTCAGGTCGGGTCGGGTCGGGTCGGGTCGGGTCGGGTCGGGTCGGGTCGGGTCGGGTCGGGTCAGGTCAGGTCAGGTCAGGTCAGGTCAGGTCAGGTCAGGTCAGGTCAGGTCAGGTCAGGTCAGGTCAGGTCAGGTCAGGTCGGGTCGGGTCGGGTCGGGTCGGGTCGGGTCGGGTCGGGTCGGGTCGGGTCGGGTCGGGTCGGGTCGGGTCGGGTCGGGTCGGGTCGGGTCGGGTCGGGTCGGGTCGGGTCGGGTCGGGTCGGGTCGGGTCGGGTCGGGTCGGGTCGGGTCGGGTCGGGTCGGGTCGGGTCGGGTCGGGTCGGGTCGGGTCGGGTCGGGTCGGGTCGGGTCGGGTCGGGTCGGGTCGGGTCGGGTCGGGTCGGGTCGGGTCGGGTCGGGTCGGGTCGGGTCGGGTCAGGTCAGGTCAGGTCAGGTCAGGTCAGGTCAGGTCAGGTCTATGTCAAGGTCCAGGTCCAGAGTCTATGCACCACCACCACTTGCCTGGGTTGGAGTAGTGCTGCTGCATGGCGACCGCCAGCTGCATGGAGTGATGGCTGATGGTGTTGTGGTCACCAGTCAGGTTGGTGCTGCCCAGCTGCTGCAGCTTGGCTAGTAGCTCCTGGTTGCTGGGGTCATCAAAGGCAGGCTTGATGCTGAAGTGCTTGTTCTGCCTAGCGCGCCCAAGCCGCCGCTGCAGCTGGTTGTAGGGGGTGAGGAAATTGGAGTTGGCAAAATACAGGCAAAACACCTTGAGCTGCTGCAGCATGACTGGGTCTTCGCAGTCAAGGGGCATGGGTGGCCCAGTGGGAGCTGCTGGTGGGGGGTGGCGGGCAGCAATGCGGGCGCTGGGTGGGCGCAGGGTGGGTGGTGTTGGGACAGGTTCAGGCTCAGGCTCTGGCTCAGGGTCAGGCTCTGGCTCAGCCTCAGGAGCCCAGTCCATTTCCATGCTGGCTGGCTGAGCAGGGACACGCAGGGGGAGTGGGGGTAGGGGTGCAGCATCCAGTGCACGGGGAGGCTGCACGGCTGGAGGTGTTGGGGCGCTGGGGTACCCCGGGGTGGAGTAGCCCACTAGGCAAGTCAGGAAGATCCGCAACAGATACAGTGAGGCGATGACTCGGAGCTGAGAATGGATGCTGGCCCTCAGCTGGAAGTGAGCCATCAGCTTGCGGCGGGTTTTCTTGCAGCCGCGCAGCACGGCGCCACCCGGGACCTTGATCACCTGCAGCCAATCGCAATTGACAATTTGACAGGGCCGGCACATCATGCGGGGACACCAATAGTGCGGGGACACAGTGCGGGGGCATACAAGGCAGGGGCGCGTGGGCACCTGTCGGCGCTGGGTGTTCCATTCAGCCCTTCGCTCCTCGCGTTGTTTGGCTGGAGGGGTCCTAGGACCTGCGCTGGCATGAACAGCAGCGATGTGAGAAGCGCGGAGCTCATCGGACTGCACAGTTGCAGCGGACCACACTGCGACTACAACGGACCTTGTTTTCGCGGGCTTTCAATCGGATGCGGCTCTTGCTCCGCGCTACTGGGCCGCTTCCTCGGAGGCATTGCGCCACTAGGCTCATACCTACTAACACCTGCTGAGCTCCTAATTATAGAGAGGCGATGTCACTCTCGCACTTCCTAAGGGCACTTCCTAAGGGCACCTTCCTAAGACCCACAGGTGGCAGCTGCCAGATCCTCCACCACAGCCGAGTATAGCAAATAGTTTTATTCAGTACGCATGGATAAAAAACTATCGGGATAAACTTTTACAGATACTTGAGCATATCTGGTTTTAATTATTATCAGTATCTTTGTTTTTGCAGGAGACGACCAGCACAGCCCATGGGAGCAGCACAGCATGGTGGCCCCGGCAGGTGTGGTGCTGTGAGCCCATCGCTGGACCTGAGCCACTTCAACGTGGTTGACCCGGGTGGGAACAGCGGCCCTGGCAGTGGCCACGCGTGCCTGGACGCCAACACACTCCTCAATCCCCGGCATGTGTGCCGCAACAGCAGCAGCGAGCTTTCTTATGACACTGCTCCTGGCACGGGGGGTGGGGGCTGGATTGGGGGATGGCCTGACAGCCATAGTCCAGAGTTGGGCACCACCTGCCCCCCGTCCCCGCCTAACCTGGTTTTAGACCTCACCATGCCAGGGTCCTCATCCTTTGGCAGTGCTGCAGCGGGTCATGAGACTGGGACCACTGCCTCCCTGCCGCCTGCCTCATCTAGCCCGCAGCTGGGCGTGCAGCAAGGAAGGGTCGGGGGCCAGTTCAGCCTCGACTCACGCCTGACATCTGTGTCAGTACCTGCTTCCACTTCTCCCCGTGCCTCATCTGCTCATCTTGTATCCTGGCAACAGTTTCAAGTTGGGGCGGCAGGGCTGGGCCACACGGGCGCACACAGCTTGGGGGGTCTAGGGGTTCAGTCCCCGGCCTCACCACCATCACCACAGGCCCCACAGCCCCAGATGGTGCTGCCGCCTCAGCAGCCTGCTGCCCTACCCCTGCACACCCTTACACCTGAGCAGCTGCGCCTACAGTCACAACAGCAACAGATCACAGAGCTGCAGAGGCAGCTGAAGGCCCTGCAGCAGCAGCAGCTTAAGCAGCAGCTGCACAACCCTGCTTCCCAGACTACCACAGCTGGCGATGCTGAGATGCCTGTTCCAGGAGAGCCTGTGTCATCGTCCCACAGCTCAGGCAGTTCTGATCAACCCATCCCTCTGAGCAAACCTGGCATCTCTGTCGGCCCTTCATGGCGGGGGCCAGCCCTTGCCTGGACTGCCCCCCTGGCTGCCTACCCACCGGGCCCCACAGCCCCACAGGCAGCAGTGCCCCGGCTGGCAGGTGGCAGGTTCGCAGCTGTTGCACATCCCTTGGCAGGACGGTCTACACCGCCCCCGCCCACCAACCCAGCCCTCCCTACCCTGTTGATCCCCGCATGGGTCTCATCACCCCTGGTCCAGCCGCCCAGCAGTGCGGCATGGTGTGTTGTAAGTAGTGCACCCAGCCATCCTGAAGCCCCTGCTGCTGCCGTTGCTGGAGGCCAGCCCTGGAGTGCTGCCTCCCACCTCGTCTTCAGTCGGGCCAGCCAGGCCAGCCAGCGCTTGGATCTGTCGAACACAAGGGCTGACAGCACACAGCAGGGCAGGATCAAGACAGAGCAAGGCGAGGGTGGTGGGTGGATCCAGTCTGGGGAGGAGGCTTGTGTCTTGCTGGGGACTGGCCGGAGCTCTGATGGGAGCTTTTCAAGTGCCCCGGTGAGTGTGCAGTCCGTGAAGTGATGAGGTGGCCTAGTGCATCTGTAGTGCCTACATTGGGTGATTTGCTTAATGGCGGGCAGCAGGGCGGGCAGCAGGGCGGGCAGCAGGGCAAGCAGCAGGGCGGGCAGGCAACATTTTTTTGCCTAGGGGTAGCAGTAACATGTGTTTTGTGATGGTCCTGCCCTCCCCCATGTAGTCAAATTGCGCTGCTTCTAGCAAAATTGGCCAAGAGCACCCTCTGCCAGGGGCACAGGACAACAGTCAAGGCAGCTGTGTGTCTCACTCTAACGGCAGGGTGAGTAACGACTGGCAGATCAGCAGTTTCTCCTGCATCAAAGACAGACGAGTGTCAGCAACAGCTGTATGAAAAGTACTAATCCTCCAGACAGCCATCAGCAAAGTATTTGCGTGCTCGTGCACCATGTTGATGATGTAGTTGCAGGAGCAAGCTCCAAGTGCAGTGATGGGGATATGGTGATGGTGGTGTGGTGGTAGTGGTAGTGAAGTAGGATGTCGGGACTGCAGTTGAAGCTGCTGCTGTTGTGGCAACCTGGTCATGTGGCTTGCCACTGTGCAGGGTCCTACGATGGCCATTGCGAGCGAACCTCATGCGGGCCCTGCCGGCCCTTTTGACATGCAGCGTTGGCTGGCTAGTGTCCAGCTCCAGCAGCCTGCTGCAATGGCTGGCTGGTCCCAGACGCTGCTGCTACAGCCAGAGCAGCAGCAGCATATGCTGCCTACCCCTCCATTCGCTGTGTCAAGCCCACATGGCCACGCTCCAGGGGCGTCAACCCCCTTGCACATGAACCCAGGCAGTGTGGCCACACCACAACAGCTTCTTCCTGCCCAGCCCTGCCAGCAGCTGAGCAGCGCGGCGAGCGACCAACGGGTAGAACAGTTGCTGGCAGCAGCAAAGCAGGGCGCCAAAGTGGGTGAAGGGTTAGCCTTGGCCGATGTCCTGCAACGCCTTGGAGCGCAGCAGCTGCTGGCAGCTGAGCAGGCTGCGGCTCAGCAAGCAGGGCGCATGGACCTTCTGCTCCCTGATGGCGCAGGGCAGCAGGAAGGAGCAGCAGGGCTGGGCTTCAGGGCCGCTGCTGGCCTGAATGGCCTAGAGGTGTTTGTGCCGGCCCCACCGCTACAGCAGCAGCAGCAGCTTTCTGGAGGTGAGGGCGGCGACCTGCATGTCTGCTGTGTGTTGGACAGCCCACACAATGGCAAGCTCATAGCGCATAGGCACTGAAGGAGGGCATTGCCAAACCAACCTGTTACATTAGCATTCACCAACATGCAGCACCTTGGCCCTCAACCTTGAGCCTTCATTGCAGTCGAACACACTAATTGTGAACCACTACAAAACAGTGTTTTTGTCTGTGTGGAGTTCCCATCGCATGGCATGCACATGGCCTATACATGGCATACACATTGTCACGGTCGCCTACCACCTACAGCATTGCCTGACCCCTGTGACAGGGCTACACCGTAGAGTTGGCATGACAAAACATGCACTAATTGTAAGCTGATGACAGCTCAGATGGGGGGACACACACTACTGTGCCTCAGCAGGCTGCTGCTGCTGGGCCTTGGGTGGCTTGTCTCGCAGCCGCTTGTACCCCAAGCCAGGGTACTCCTTGCCCTTGGCTGGCAGAGCTCCCTGGTCTGGCCAGAAGCACAGCTCCAGCGGCCGCCACCTGCTCTTCCCAATGCGCTGCATGTTCAATGCTGCATTGCAGTCCCTGTCCAGCCACCTGCCTGGCTGCGGTGCTGGCTTGGCTTTGGCAGCCTTGCCCTGGGCCTTGCCTCTGCCCTTGGTGGGCTGGCTGGGCTCAGCTGGCTGCTCAGCCTTGGTGCGCTTGCTGCGCTTGGCTGGCAGGGGAGTGCTGGGCCCTGGCTCTGAGGCTGCTGCCTGTGTGGCTGCCTGGCTGTTGCGTGGGGCCTGTGGGGGCTTGCGGGGGCCCACTACTGGGCACCACATCATGCCCCGCACCGGCTGGTCACGCAGCTGGCTCCAGGCTGGGCGCACTAGGCGGTGTTCCACCTGCCCTGCTGGGGGCTTCCTGTCTGCAGGCCTGGTGGCCCTGCGTTTGTTCAGCTGCCTCTCACAGGGCTGCTGGCCATTCACTGCTGAGCTGACCCGGCTGGTGCGGTGCTCATCCACAAGCACCACCCTGCCCCGCCGCTGGTCTGTCCCCCTGGGCCTGCACACCACCTTGCAGCAGGCCCGCAGCACAGCATCAGCACCCCAGCCACCCTTGGTGCCAATGTCAGCTGCGCCAAAGAAGACCACCAGCTGCTTGGCACGCCCATGGCGCTTCATGGAAACCTGAGCCATGTCCTCCTCCAACTGCAGCCATGCACACAAGGCACACAGGGTGGCTGACATGTTCTTCATGCTCACTTCATACCACCCTATCACCTCCCAGGCTTTTAATCGGATGCGGCTCTTGCTCCGCGCTACTGGGCCGCTTCCTCGGAGGCATTGCGCCACTAGGCTCATATCTACTAACACCTGCTGATACCTACTTATACCCAGGAGGCGATGTCACTCACTCTCGCACTCATTAAGGGCACTCTGACCAGAGGGCACTCCCAAAGGGCACTTCGACCACAGCTGGTGATGCTGAGATGCCTGTGTCTGCATGTGTGCAGGTGCCTGTCTGGATGTGTCCAACACCAACATGCAGCAGCCGACACCGACTGCTCATTTTACTCGAGCCCCTGCAAGTGATGTCCACACAACAAGCACGAGCGGAACGCTCCCTGCATTTCAATTCAACTCATCGCTCCCATCAGGCAGCCAGCAACAGCAGCAGAGACCCACAAGAGAACATACCCAGCCTAGATTTGTGCGGCCACCCCTGCCACCAGTGCCCTCAAATCTCAGCCAGCCACTTACAACCACCACTGACCTGACGGGGAGCCTGACGGGCAGCCAGCCAGCCCAGCAGGTGCTGCGCCCCAGTCTGCCCCAATCGTCCAAGGAACAGAGGGCTGCTGGGGAGCAGGCAGGCCGTGACCTGGCCCCCCTGGATCTCACACCCCCTACGAGCCTCGAGCAAGATGACCCCTCAATCGACACACATGGTGAGCCAGTCCCACTCACACAGTGAGCAGTGTGACGCTCCAGAGCAAATGGCAAGAAGTTGGTAAAGTAACGGGCATCAAATAACCAGTAGGCTGGATGGTGAATCATGAAGGTCCATGGCATTGCATGTCTATGCAAGTTAAGCAAAACATAGGGCGAGCCGGGCAAGAGCCCCCCCACTTAGTGTCAACAGGCGGGCAGCCTGTGTGTGATTGGCTTATAGATAGTAGCACATGGCTTCAGACGTTAAGGTTTATGTAGTATACATAGTGGTGTGGTACATTAGCACATACATCACACCTTTTAGTGCATCCCCATTACCTTCTCCTTGCACGTCTTGCTTCTTAGTGGACAAGCAATAAACGTATCTTGCATGCTAAGAACTAGTGCTACTGTGATGCTGGCATGTGTTTGTGTGTGCCACTCACAATAAAGTTTCTATAGAGTTGGATGCCTGCTGCCTGTTGCTTTATTTCTTACAGTATGCTGGTGGTTGCAAAGCAAGGTACCGTAAGGCAGTATGTTGGGTCTTACATCCTAAGCTCTTAAGCGAGCCATAGGTAGTCAGTTTGTAGGTTTGCATTACAGATAATTACACGCACAGTGTCCTTGTGGCCACGAGCGCCAACCCCTGCACTGTTGCCTGACTTCAGGGGGGTGACTAGCAGGACTGGCATAAGACTGAACTTGTGTCCTAGAGTGGCTTTACATGCATGCTGTGACAATGCTGGTTGCTTTTGTGGACACCTGCAATGCCACATAAGCAATACAAGGGCTCAGTAGGCGTCCCATACTATAGAATAAAAATGGTTGTGTAAAATATGGACTAATAAAAAAACGGCAAGGTAGTTGTTCTGATATCCAAGCTATGTTGATGTTCTTGGGATGTGCATCTTTGTTGTGAAGCTTTGACACAAGCAAGCTGGCAGGACGGCCTACACCAACCCAGCCCTCCCTACCCTGTTGATCCCTGCATGGGTCTCATCACCCCTGGTCCAGCAGCCCAGCAGTGCGGCATGGTGTGTTGTAAGTAGTGCTCCCAGCCATCCTCTACCCCCTGCTGCTGCTGTTGCTGGAGGCCAGCCCTAGAGTGCTGCCTCCCACCTCGTCTTCAGTCGGGCCAGCCAGCGCTTAAATGTGTCGACCACAACGGCTGGCGCTATACATCAGCAAAACAGGGTAGATTACCTGATGTTGGATTTGGGGTCAAGAAAGCAAATAGAGAAAGGTCCTAGATCTAGATAGGTTGGACGATCCCTGTTAATAGCTTCTCGTTGGGCGCAGTTGTTTAGCTCTTCATGGTTGGCAGTACCCCACCCACTGGCCCAGCTCATTCCTCATTTCCCATTCATCATGACAGTGCAGCAGCCACGGGTAGGGTAAGGACTGGGTAAGGGACGGGGTAAGGCTACACCACCGCTCACGCCACCAAGACGGGGACTGAACCTCTGCGGCACTAAGCGAAGACTGATATAAAGGTCAAAGAAATACGTCAAGGGGGCGGTGTGCGGTTGCGGATGGGACCATGCACGAGCCACTGAATGCTTGAAGCAGAGGCCAGTGAATACCCATCACGAGGTCTCATGCACGCCAGTCTCACTATGTGAAGGTGACTACCATCACCAGTCTCACTTGCAGGCCTTTCACATTGCCATATGCGCACCCTTTATGAATGCACTTTCTGTAAAGGAACCCTGAGCCCTACAAGGGAATGTCAAGCAAGCAGCCTCACGGCTAATGCTCAAAGACACTCTAGCTCACTCTTGGATTGTGACCGTGGAACCAGGTGCCCCCCAAGGTGCTCCAGCAGCATCCCAGCAGCACCCCAGCACCAGATGACAATAGGTACATTTGCTCATAACTGTCAGTTGCAGTGATGCACAATGTCCAACAACATAACGCTGGAGATATCCACTAGCACATCATTGGCATCAAACAGTGGCGTGCCACACATTTGATGAAGTAAGATGGCTGGCTGCCTGTCATCCACGTCCCCTGCCACGCCCCCGTCCTCGCCCTCTCCCCCTGCCACGACCTGCACACACGGACAGCAGTAGAATCTCACTGTGGCTGGCAGTCCATCTGCAATGCATTCAACAATATATGTGAGCTTACCAGGACCAGCCCCAAGCTTGGCTGGCTTCGTTGGGCGTTGCTTGGGCTTGTCGATGTCAACTAGGAGGGTGTCAAGGTTCAAACTGTCTGGCAAGATGTAGTAGCGGATTGTGTTGCCGCGCACACTGAGGTGGTCTAAGCTGATCGGGTTTTTGCCCTTGGCTGTAAGTTTCACCGCTTTGAGGTGGGTGTTCATTGCAATGTCCACGCCTGCACGCTGCAACACTGACGCAGGTCAGGTCCCGGGCCGTAAGGGTCCGGCCTGTGATGTGCGCATGCCTGTTATTGTGCCCTGAATGACGGACCCGTTCTTCAGCTCCACCTGCACCGTCTCGTTGGACAGCTTCATGAGGAACCTGTGAAGACGGCCACCCAGCAGAGATCAGCTTACATCGCCGCCGAGGAGGCCGCTACGAGTTGTGCTGAATACAAACCTGACGAGCTTGACCATTGTCGCTTGTCGCTCCCGCCGTTTCCTTGGTTGTCCCCTATCCTAAGGCTGGATGTCGCGTGCGTGTAGAACTAGATGTTCTACGAGGCACAAGCTGCTGCGCCAGCGCGCTCTACTTTTACGCCATGCGTGGCACATCTTGCTTGTGTCACCATGGAGGCTCCATTGGAGCCCCACTGGCCGGTCGCATGCACCAAGGCGCAGCCGATGCTTACTAATGCTGGCCTGCCCTGACAGTACAACAACAAACATACATTCTGTGTGGTTGAGGCAATTGAGGTGGTGGGAGGGTGTGGGGCGGGTCTATTGTGCATGCTCGCCCCAGTGCTGCCTTGCTCTGCTGCTGCCATGTGGCTGAGGGTGGCGGCAGGCAGTGAGGGGCCGCCCTGCAGGGCAGCTCACCCTAGTCAGCTGCACAGCACTGGCGCAAAGTGACGGGCACCCTGGAGCCTGCACTCTGGCTCACCCCTGAGGGCGCTGCCTACCTGTCTGCAGGATGGCCGATATGTTGGGTTTCCCCTGCCCTCCATACTGTATGTCAGGTGTCCCCAACTAACAAAAAATGACAGGAAATGATAGGAAACCGACCCCTGGTAATTAAAACGACGCCGCGTCTCAGCCACATGGTTTCTATTTCTGTTTCGCACATCACTGGATAGAGGACTCCATCAGCTATGCGGTGCAACTTGTATCATTAAATACTGTGCACTGTGCTGAGTGCTTCGGCGGCTCTTTATTTTAAATCATGCTTGTAATGCTCATGCGGGCCTCGCCGCGATCGACCGCCGCGACCGACGTGGCCCAGCAGATCCTGCAAACAGTCAGGGACAGTCTCCGCAGTAAAATCGATTCACATGGCACGCTAAACCGATGTAACCGCGCCACTCCACACACGCACATAAATATACAAGGCTGCTGCATTGCTTGACCTCTTCGTTAGTAGTTCCTACTTCCTGGCCACTCTGTAAGGCCATGCAAGGTGTGTAGGCCATTGCTACGTTACCTTGCTCGACATGTTGGGTCCGATCCCTCCCGCCCGCCCTCCGCTTGCGTGTTGAGCTTGTGTCCAGCTCCGCCCTGACCCCTTGCTGCTCAGATGGAGGGGTGGGCATCCCAGGGGCGGCACCAGCGCCAGCTGCCAGCTGCTGCCAGGGGGTGGCAGCAGGAGGGGTGGGCAGCCCAGGGGCGGCACCAGCGCCAGCTGCCAGCTGCTGCCCAGGGGGGGCAGCAGGAGGGGTGGGCAGCTCAGGGGCGGCACCAGCACCAGTACCAGCATCAGGACCTGCACCTGCCATCAAACAACTGCACCCCCTTGCAGCCATCAAATAGCACGTGGATCGCTTCGGCTCGTCGTAGCAGATCTGCATGCACAATGCATGATCAACAATGCTCCCCCGCCCCGCCCCGCCCCGCCCCGCCCCGCCCCGCCCCGCCCCGCCCCGCCCCGCCCCGCCCCGCCCCGCCCCGCCCCGCCCCGCCCCGCCCCGCCCCGCCCCGCCCCGCCCCGCCCCGCCCCGCCCCGCCCCGCCCCGCCCCGCCCCGCCCCGCCCCGCCCCGCCCCGCCCCGCCCCGCCCCGCCCCGCCCCGCCCCGCCCCGCCCCGCCCCGCCCCGCCCCGCCCCGCCCCGCCCCGCCCCGCCCCGCCCCGCCCCGCCCCGCCCCGCCCCGCCCCGCCCCGCCCCGCCCCGCCCCGCCCCGCCCCGCCCCGCCCCGCCCCGCCCCGCCCCGCCCCGCCCCGCCCCGCCCCGCCCCGCCCCGCCCCGCCCCGCCCCGCCCCGCCCCGCCCCGCCCCGCCCCGCCCCGCCCCGCCCCGCCCCGCCCCGCCCCGCCCCGCCCCGCCCCGCCCCGCCCCGCCCCGCCCCGCCCCGCCCCGCCCCGCCCCGCCCCGCCCCGCCCCGCCCCGCCCCGCCCCGCCCCGCCCCGCCCCGCCCCGCCCCGCCCCGCCCCGCCCCGCCCCGCCCCGCCCCGCCCCGCCCCGCCCCGCCCCGCCCCGCCCCGCCCCGCCCCGCCCCGCCCCGCCCCGCCCCGCCCCGCCCCGCCCCGCCCCGCCCCGCCCCGCCCCGCCCCGCCCCGCCCCGCCCCGCCCCGCCCCGCCCCGCCCCGCCCCGCCCCGCCCCGCCCCGCCCCGCCCCGCCCCGCCCCGCCCCGCCCCGCCCCGCCCCGCCCCGCCCCGCCCCGCCCCGCCCCGCCCCGCCCCGCCCCGCCCCGCCCCGCCCCGCCCCGCCCCGCCCCGCCCCGCCCCGCCCCGCCCCGCCCCGCCCCGCCCCGCCCCGCCCCGCCCCGCCCCGCCCCGCCCCGCCCCGCCCCGCCCCGCCCCGCCCCGCCCCGCCCCGCCCCGCCCCGCCCCGCCCCGCCCCGCCCCGCCCCGCCCCGCCCCGCCCCGCCCCGCCCCGCCCCGCCCCGCCCCGCCCCGCCCCGCCCCGCCCCGCCCCGCCCCGCCCCGCCCCGCCCCGCCCCGCCCCGCCCCGCCCCGCCCCGCCCCGCCCCGCCCCGCCCCGCCCCGCCCCGCCCCGCCCCGCCCCGCCCCGCCCCGCCCCGCCCCGCCCCGCCCCGCCCCGCCCCGCCCCGCCCCGCCCCGCCCCGCCCCGCCCCGCCCCGCCCCGCCCCGCCCCGCCCCGCCCCGCCCCGCCCCGCCCCGCCCCGCCCCGCCCCGCCCCGCCCCGCCCCGCCCCGCCCCGCCCCGCCCCGCCCCGCCCCGCCCCGCCCCGCCCCGCCCCGCCCCGCCCCGCCCCGCCCCGCCCCGCCCCGCCCCGCCCCGCCCCGCCCCGCCCCGCCCCGCCCCGCCCCGCCCCGCCCCGCCCCGCCCCGCCCCGCCCCGCCCCGCCCCGCCCCGCCCCGCCCCGCCCCGCCCCGCCCCGCCCCGCCCCGCCCCGCCCCGCCCCGCCCCGCCCCGCCCCGCCCCGCCCCGCCCCGCCCCGCCCCGCCCCGCCCCGCCCCGCCCCGCCCCGCCCCGCCCCGCCCCGCCCCGCCCCGCCCCGCCCCGCCCCGCCCCGCCCCGCCCCGCCCCGCCCCGCCCCGCCCCGCCCCGCCCCGCCCCGCCCCGCCCCGCCCCGCCCCGCCCCGCCCCGCCCCGCCCCGCCCCGCCCCGCCCCGCCCCGCCCCGCCCCGCCCCGCCCCGCCCCGCCCCGCCCCGCCCCGCCCCGCCCCGCCCCGCCCCGCCCCGCCCCGCCCCGCCCCGCCCCGCCCCGCCCCGCCCCGCCCCGCCCCGCCCCGCCCCGCCCCGCCCCGCCCCGCCCCGCCCCGCCCCGCCCCGCCCCGCCCCGCCCCGCCCCGCCCCGCCCCGCCCCGCCCCGCCCCGCCCCGCCCCGCCCCGCCCCGCCCCGCCCCGCCCCGCCCCGCCCCGCCCCGCCCCGCCCCGCCCCGCCCCGCCCCGCCCCGCCCCGCCCCGCCCCGCCCCGCCCCGCCCCGCCCCGCCCCGCCCCGCCCCGCCCCGCCCCGCCCCGCCCCGCCCCGCCCCGCCCCGCCCCGCCCCGCCCCGCCCCGCCCCGCCCCGCCCCGCCCCGCCCCGCCCCGCCCCGCCCCGCCCCGCCCCGCCCCGCCCCGCCCCGCCCCGCCCCGCCCCGCCCCGCCCCGCCCCGCCCCGCCCCGCCCCGCCCCGCCCCGCCCCGCCCCGCCCCGCCCCGCCCCGCCCCGCCCCGCCCCGCCCCGCCCCGCCCCGCCCCGCCCCGCCCCGCCCCGCCCCGCCCCGCCCCGCCCCGCCCCGCCCCGCCCCGCCCCGCCCCGCCCCGCCCCGCCCCGCCCCGCCCCGCCCCGCCCCGCCCCGCCCCGCCCCGCCCCGCCCCGCCCCGCCCCGCCCCGCCCCGCCCCGCCCCGCCCCGCCCCGCCCCGCCCCGCCCCGCCCCGCCCCGCCCCGCCCCGCCCCGCCCCGCCCCGCCCCGCCCCGCCCCGCCCCGCCCCGCCCCGCCCCGCCCCGCCCCGCCCCGCCCCGCCCCGCCCCGCCCCGCCCCGCCCCGCCCCGCCCCGCCCCGCCCCGCCCCGCCCCGCCCCGCCCCGCCCGCCCCGCCCCGCCCCGCCCCGCCCCGCCCCGCCCCGCCCCGCCCCGCCCCGCCCCGCCCCGCCCCGCCCCGCCCCGCCCCGCCCCGCCCCGCCCCGCCCCGCCCCGCCCCGCCCCGCCCCGCCCCGCCCCGCCCCGCCCCGCCCCGCCCCGCCCCGCCCCGCCCCGCCCCGCCCCGCCCCGCCCCGCCCCGCCCCGCCCCGCCCCGCCCCGCCCCGCCCCGCCCCGCCCCGCCCCGCCCCGCCCCGCCCCGCCCCGCCCCGCCCCGCCCCGCCCCGCCCCGCCCCGCCCCGCCCCGCCCCGCCCCGCCCCGCCCCGCCCCGCCCCGCCCCGCCCCGCCCCGCCCCGCCCCGCCCCGCCCCGCCCCGCCCCGCCCCGCCCCGCCCCGCCCCGCCCCGCCCCGCCCCGCCCCGCCCCGCCCCGCCCCGCCCCGCCCCGCCCCGCCCCGCCCCGCCCCGCCCCGCCCCGCCCCGCCCCGCCCCGCCCCGCCCCGCCCCGCCCCGCCCCGCCCCGCCCCGCCCCACCGCTTGGCTCAAGAGGCATCGGAGCCTCGTCGTTCCGAGCGCCTATTTGGCAAAGCTGTCAGTGAGTACCAGCTATGCCCGTTGCAAAGCACCGTTGTTGAGTTTCACCATTTTCCAATTTCCCGCTCCGCAGATGTTGTGGCTGCTACAACACGCGAGGAAACGGAGCATGTGCTCCAGGAGTTCTTGTAGGACCCCAAGACCCCAAGGTTGGCTGTCCACAGCCGAGCAGCGCCAATCACGCTGAACAAGAACAACTCCTGCCCTGCCACGCCCTGGCCTGCCCATGCATTCTTCCCTGACTTCGCCTTACTTGCCTGCCCTGTTGTCGGGGGCGATGTTGCCCAGCCACAAGCTTTGCGCGCCTTGAAGCTGTTTTTGCCACCCGCCCTACAATGAGGAGTGGTGCAGCCATCTATACAATTGCTACATGACTGACTAAAAGTTGTTGTGAATCGTGTTGTGCACCTTGGCTACTGGTAAGCGTTGTTTGCTTTGTTTGCCGAGCTTGTCATGCTTACATGTCTACATGTCTTACACACACTCACCCTCACACGTTGCATTGCTGCAGGTTACCGCAAGGCCAATGATGGTGGCAAGTACAGTGCAGAATCTTTGCGCCAGCGGATGCCCCTTGCCCGCATGTTGCGGGGAGAGCATCATGTCGTCCAAACTGCCAAGAATGACATGGCACCAATCCTCGTGCCTGATGACTTGATAGGTTCCAATGGCCGCTTTGCTTTGATGTGAATGGTCATTGATAGTCATCACAAGACTGCTTTCAAGGCAGGAGAGGTGAGGACTGCCCTCCCACGCCCTGCCCAGCCACGCCCTGCCCTGCCACGCCCTGCCCTGCCACGCCCTGCCCAGCCACGCCTCGCCCCGCCATGCCTTGACCTGCCCCAGTCCCATTATCCTTTCACATAGTAAGCATGCGTTATGCTTTCTGTAGGTGACTCACACTCGCAAGTGTGCTGGAATTGTCACTGAGGATGACCTGGTGGAAGCTGCCCACCACATGGAGCCGTACACCCCCGCTGGACGGCTGATCAACCGCAATCGAGCTTGGGGGCGCCCACCGCAGGAACCTCCGAGCCCATGGCACCCCCTGTTGCCACCATCCCGCCAGCCACCCCGGCCACCACCCTCAGCTGGCAGGCGATGGCGGCAGCCAATGGGTGGGTGGCCCCTTCTCCCAGCCCATCACCCGCTCCATCATTTCCTAGCTCCATGCCTGGCAACTACCAACCCGCTGGCCACCCGTCGGGCCCTTCTAGCTAGCTTATGCTCATGCCAGCTTCCCCCCGGGAAGCTATCCGCCAAGCAGCTACCAGCCTCCTAGCTACCCTACGGGCAGCTATTTGCTGGCACCAGCCTGCCACGCCTAAAGCTACGTGCCTGATCCACCTCCTTCTCCCCATCCCCATGGCTGGGTTGCTCCTTGGCATCACAGCTTTGCAGGACCGTCCAGCAGCTTGCAGCTGCAGCCAGCACCGTGGCCGTGCATCCCCACTGCCCCCTGGATTGACCCCCAAGCGGCGCAACGGCTGCATGATTTTCACGCCCACGAGGCTGCTGGAAAGGCGTTGAAGATGAAACTTTTAGCTGTTGCAGCCGCGATCTAGTTGCATAGTGGCTCGTAATTGTATCCTTGCGTGGGGGCGTGGGTAGCGCTCCCTACAGGTTGAATGCCGTAATTCCTAGTAAAGGCGTGGATTATTAGATTGTGGATAAGGGCAGCGCTCCGTTGAGCAGCTTGAGTGCCGTAATCCCTGGTGAAGGCGAGGATTATTGGATTGTAAGGCTGACCCCTTCAGATAGTCCCTATGCCTCTGGATAATCTGAATTTTACGAGTATATAACGATTTGTGATTTTCTCGTAATGGAAAGGGATTGGGAAGGTAAGGAATGAATCTTACAAATGTGCATTACCCCATGTGTCCATGCAGGTGGCTGCGGCCAGTGTACAGCGAGGCGAAGCGTTCCCAATCCAGGGGCTTGATGAGCTCAACAAGCTACAACATCAGGTAAGCACTGACCAGACAATGCACATGTGCATGGCTGCAACATATCCCACATGAAATGACACATGACATGACTTGACTTCATGCAACTCCCACATCCATGTGCAGGTTCTATGACCGGGATGTGTCAGCCGCGCTGAACATCCGCCGCTGCGCAGTTGGGCCAGGGCCACGTCCCACTGAGCTGTGCTACTGGGACGGCCGCCCAGCCATGCCAAAGCCAGGCAGGCCAGGCCAGGAGTGGGTGTACTTGCGTGACAAGGCCCTGCTGCGTAAGTGGCGGCGCAAGTGGCAGCGGTAGCCAGCAGGAGCAAGACAACCCAAGAAAACAATATACCAAACCCCTCACAAAGGGGATGTGTGTGAGTAAGAGCTATAGAGTAGGGTAGGGCTCTTGCTAGTAGTAGCCTGGAGGCACACACACCAGAAGGCTGAGCTGGAGTGGGCAGTAGGCACACCGTCAGTAGCCTTTACAATAATGATCTCGCAGCCTGTGTTTGATTACAACTCATGCTTTATTTTGGTGTTGCATGAGGGTTGTCGTGCCTGTTGGTTCCATCGCAGTGCCTCGTTCCGCCCAAGGCAAGCAACGACAGGATCGGGTTTCCACAACACCATCGACGCACACTCCATGCAGCTGGCGGTGGCCATGCAGCAGCACTACTCCAACCCAGGCAAGCAATGGTGGTGACTAGACCCTAGACCTGGACCTGGACCTGACCTGACCTGACCTTATACCTGACCTGACCTGACCTGACCTTATACCTGACCTGACCTGACCTTATACCTGACCTGACCTGACCTGACCTGACCTGACCTGACCTGACCTGACCTGACCTGACCTGACCTGACCTGACCTGACCTGACCTGACCTGACCTGACCTGACCTGACCTGACCTGACCTGACCTGACCTGACCTGACCTGACCTGACCTGACCTGACCTGACCTGACCTGACCTGACCTGACCTGACCTGACCTGACCTGACCTGACCTGACCTGACCTGACCTGACCTGACCTGACCTGACCTGACCTGACCTGACCTGACCTGACCTGACCTGACCTGACCTGACCTGACCTGACCTGACCTGACCTGACCTGACCTGACCTGACCTGACCTGACCTGACCTGACCTGACCTGACCTGACCTGACCTGACCTGACCTGACCTGACCTGACCTGACCTGACCTGACCTGACCTGACCTGACCTGACCTGACCTGACCTGACCTGACCTGACCTGACCTGACCTGACCTGACCTGACCTGACCCGACCCGACCCGACCCGACCTGACCTGACCTGACCTGACCTGACCTGACCTGACCTGACCTGACCTGACCTGACCTGACCTGACCTGACCTGACCTGACCTGACCTGACCTGACCTGACCTGACCTGACCTGACCTGACCTGACCTGACCTGACCTGACCTGACCTGACCTGACCTGACCTGACCTGACCTGACCTGACCTGACCTGACCTGACCTGACCTGACCTGACCTGACCTGACCTGACCTGACCTGACCTGACCTGACCTGACCTGACCTGACCTGACCTGACCTGACCTGACCTGACCTGACCTGACCTGACCTGACCTGACCTGACCTGACCTGACCTGACCTGACCTGACCTGACCTGACCTGACCTGACCTGACCTGACCTGACCTGACCTGACCTGACCTTATACCTGACCTGACCTGACCTGACCTTATACCTGACCTGACCTGACCTTATACCTGACCTGACCTTATACCTGACCTGACCTGACCTGACCTTATACCTGACCTAGACCTGACCTTATACCTGACCTGACCTAGACCTGACCTGACCTTATACCTGACCTGACCTGCAGAGCGCATAGTCAAGCTGTACGCCAAGGCAGCCAGGGCCAAGCTAGGCTGGAGCGGGGAGGAGGCGCAACTGTTCATCAGGATGGCGTGCGGGTATGGCATCAACGCCCAGAGCTCGGAGCTGAAGGCCGCCACCCTGGACAAGGGGCATGTGGCGGACCTGATAGAGGAGGCCAACACGCACCGCCGCCTACTGGGCATGAAGAAGCAAGGCTCCCTGCAGGACACCCTGCCCCTGCCCTGCCGCATGCGCCATGCGGTGCATGTGTGCCGGTGGCTAGAGCGGTGGCAGCAGCCCCACCCCCCCCCTGTGCCAGGGCAGCCAAAGCGCGGCAAGAGGCGTGGGGTTGGTCCCCGGACCCTGACCTGCCCACCCCCCTTCACCCTCACCCCCATGGCCAGGGTGGGGGTGCACTTCATCAAGGTGGACAGCAGGGTGCTGCATGGGGTGTGCAAGCAGTTGGGCCTGACCAAGGAACCCCGGGAAGCATTCACCTCAGAGCCAGCACTGAGCCATCACTGGGCCAGGTGGTTCAACACCAACAAGCTTCGCAACAAGGAGTTTCATTTCGAGAGGTTGGTGGACACTGATGGTGTCAGCGTGTGCGTGCACTACACGCGCCCCCTTCCCCCTCCTCCAGCCCCTCCACCTCCAGCTGCCAGCAGCAGCAGCACCAGCAGCCGCCCAAGTGCAGCAGCAGCAGCAGCCCATGCAGTGGGGCTCCCCCACATAGGCAGGGGCATAGCTGAGATGCGTGAGTTTGTGTTTGACCCAGACACACAGATTGGGGTGGGCATCGACCCCGGCGTCACCCACGCAGTCAGCGCAGCCTCAGGGGTGTGGAATCCAGCAACAGGCCAGCTGCTGGCAGACCAGCTGCGCCGGTGGAAGCTGACCAAGGGCGAGGTGAAGCATGCCAGCGGCCTGAACAATGCCCGCCGTGACACAGAGCGGTGGCTAGCACCGACCAAGCCCCACCTCCAGCACCTGGCAGCAGCAAGCTCAGCCGGCACCTCCCTGGAGGCCAACCTGAAGCACATCACCGTCACCCTGGCCACCTGGGATGCGGTGTGGGAGGTGTACCTGGACCCCAAGTGGGAACGGCAGCGGCTGAGGCTGTACGGAGCCCAGGACCGGGCGCTGGAGCAGTTCTCCAACAAGGTGAGGGTGGGTGGGTAGGTAGGTGGGAGGGAGGGAGGGTAAGGCACTGAGAGGTGGTGGGTTGGGCATGAAGTGAAAGAGTAGTTGACTGTGCCATGCCTAACCTGGTGCCACCATGTCAGCCACCACGTGAGCGCCTTGTGTGCATGGCTGCAGTTGGAGGAGAACACGGCGGAGTTGTCCATGAAGCGCCATGGGTGTGCCAAGCAGCTGGTGGTCTTCTTTGGAGCAGCTACCATTGGCACTGGGGGTGGCTGGGGTGCTGGTGCGGTGCTGCGGGCCTGCTGCAAGGTGGTGTGCAGGCCCAGGGGCAAGGATGGGGGTAGGGTGGTGCTTGTCGATGAGCACCGCACCAGCCGGGTCAGCTCAGCAGTGAATGGCAAGCAGCCCTGTCAGGTGGAGCTGAACACACTCAGTGCCACAAGACCCGCGGGCTGGAAGCCCCCAGCAGGGCAGGTGGAACAGCGCCTGGTGCGCCCAGCCTGGAGCCAGCAGCGTGGCCAGCCAGTGCGGGGCCTGGTGTGGTGCCCAGTAGTGGCCCCCCGCAAGCCCCCACAGGCCCCACACAGCGGCCAGGCAGCCACACAGCCAGCAGCCTCAAAGCCAGGGCCCAGCACTCCCCCTCCAGCCAAGCGCAGCAAGCCGGCAGCTGAGCCCACCAAGGGCAAGGCCCAGGGCAAGGCTGCCAAAGCCAAGCCAGCACCACAGCCAGGCAGGTGGCTGGACAGGGACTGCAATGCAGCATTGAACATGCAGCGCATTGGGGAGAGCAGGTGGCAGCCGCTGGAGCTGTGCTTCTGGCCAGACCAGGGAGCTCTGCCAGCCAAGGGCAAGGAGTACCCTGGCCTGGGGTACAAGCGGCTGCGAGACAAGCCCCCCAAGGCCCAGGAGCAGCAGCAGCAGCCTGCTGTGGCACAGTAATGTGTGCCCCCTTTGTTGAGCTGTCATCAGCTTACAATTAGTGCATGTTTTGTCATGCCAACTCTACATCATAGCCCTCGGGTCAGGCAATAGTGTAGGTGGTAGGCGGGCTCATGTGCCATGTGCACTGGGTTTACTCCACACAGCCCAATAACACTGTTTGAGTCGGATCTAGTTAGTGGCTGCTAGTGGCTACTAGTGGCTGCTGGTAGGTACTTCTGATCCGGCTCAAATGGAGGCCCTAGTGAGGGACAATGGGGCTGTACAGAGGGACCCGCCCGACCGCCCGGCCGCCGATTGAGCTAATATTAGCAATACTGCCGCTACTATGAGCTAATATCAGCATTTTGGCTCGGAGCTTGGCTTGTTCGCCTGTGTCCTTCCGTTCCATTACATGTGTGACCATGTCTGTTTCATAGATGTTTTTCATAGATGGCCTGCGAGCCAGATGGTAACCAGCAATGGATGAGCGCCAACTGCGCGCTGCAATACAGCAGTTTCTTGTAGGCGCTCACAAGCAAGAGCAGCAAATTGAGACAGACACTGACACTCTAGACGAGCACGCCGTTGAGCCCGCCCCCCAGATGGACAGGTGTAGAGAACATAGCTGCGCAATTACGACAGCTGCCTATTGACAATCAAGGACTCCTTGACCTCCTTGACCAACAGCCCACACCTTCCCTTACCCTTGCCGTGTCAGGCAGCAGTCTGCGTACAAGGAGCTCGCAGCCCACGTCGGCATTGCGGGGGTTGCGATGCTGACTACCCTCATGCCTTACGCCCTGCAAATGACAGCTTCGGCCATGGCATACTCTGCTGGGCTTGGCCTCTTCCAGGTAGTATACTTCCGCAGTTAGCGCCGTAGGTGAACGAGTACAAACATTCTTGCACAGTGACCAGCATCATCAGGATTAGGCAGACCTAGGTGAAATCCAACCAGGCATGCATGAGCTATGCAGGGGCATGAAAACAGCAATATGTTTGTATGGCAAACTTGTGCGAGTCATCTTATTATGTTGTGTAAGCTTGGCAGTGCACCTCCACATCCTTGCCTGGCCTTCTTACTTGACCTGACCAGTGTTACCTGCAGCGATTGGTGAATTCTGCACGCAGGTGCTGGGTCTTGGGCTGCGTGTCTCTTGCCAGCACCGCATTCTTGCATCCTGCCTGGGTTGCCTGGGTGTTGGGGCCTCTTCAGCGTTCGCTGGGCATGTAACCCGCCATGTGAAGAAACGGGTAAGAAAGGAAGTGCCTGACCTCTCATAATATGTATACTGCAGGCTTGGGTGATTGCTACAGCATTATTTTTGTGCAGATTGACAATGGACAGCATGGCGTATTAGGTAACGTAATGGTGCCACTCTGGCAAGACCTGCAGCCTCAAGAGCTCTTCATGGATGCCGTAGTCGGCCTCTGCATGTTTAAGGTGACTGACATGTTGCAACTCACTGATGGAACTGATTGCAAGCTGCTTGCAACGCCAAAGAAGCCACTGGGTGGGGTGACATTGTGACATGCCGGTTAGTCCAATGCTGCAGGTGTGCAAGGGAGAGTACAGACGCCTCATGCCCAGTGATCTTCGACACCCTGGGGCGCTGGCCTTCAACTCGTTGCCAGTCCCAGTCAGCACCCGCAGCGAGGCCCCGGTGTACGCACGCGGCAACAAGCGCAGCGACCTGGAAGCCATGTTCCTGCGTGATGGCTGCCACTCCTGCGGTGAGGCTGCTTGGTGCTAAGATCCTAGAGTTTAGCAGACGACTCCACAGCAGTTGATGCAGGGTACTGGAATGTCTAGTGGGTGGCCTAGTGGGTGGTCTAGTGGGTGGCCTAGTGGGTGGCTAGCCAGTTTGGCATAGCAGATACGCACTACTGTGTGCTGACACACCTTCATGGGCTCTGGCACACACCATTGCCACAAGCTCCTGAGGACTGTCTGCGCAGGGCGGGAGTAAGGAGTGAGTTAATTGCTGTGAGTAAGTAGCCTGGAATGCTGCACGTGTGGCTGTGCAGGAACCCGCAAAGGCAGGCCAATTGGGGATCACCAGCCTCCAACACGGATTTTCGTGCAGATGCAAGCAGAGGCCTCGGCTGCCGCAGCCTCACAGCAACAGCTGCATCCACTCGTGCAGCAAGGCATAAAAATGGTAGGTGTCTCTTGTGAACCAGCCAGCCAGGAACGCAGACACGCTTACCAGGTTCACTCAAAACGCTGTCTGTTTGTCTGTCTGTGTCTTGGTGACTGAGCATCAGTATGCATTGGGTACATGAGGTACCAATTGACTGGGGTTTCCCTTCTGCGGTTCTTGTGGAGCTAATGCAGTTACTCTTGCTCTCCTGTTTTTACCTGCATGCATGTGGGTATCCCCTTGTCACCCTCCTGGCCCCCAACGCTTTCACAGATCAGGTGTTGCCTGATCTCCACCTCTCACATGCTAGGTCACACGCTCGCCGCTGGTACGACATTGCCATGACATGGTGTGCGCCTTCGCAGGCTCAGGGCCTACTGGGTATGGATGGACCCGGCACCTCTCGGCAGCGATATTTCCCTCAATGCCAGTCCTGCAGTAGCAGACAGGGTGGCCTGATCTCAGCCTTGGCAGCGGCACAGCGGGCAGCAGCAGCAGAGGCAGGGCCTGCTGCAGGGGCCAGGGCGCTGCTGACAGTGGGACATGGCATGCCCTCGCCCCTGGTGCTCCATAGCATCGCCCCTCCGGGATCCTTGCCAGGTGGGACACGTGCCATCACTCGCTGGGCCCAAGTCTCCCCCCCCCCCTGCCTCACCAGCAAGTTCATTGCACCTCTGTTGTTGTCTAGGCTTGTGATGTGCCGATTGCAAGGTGCTGCAGCAGCACCAAGTCATGCACGTACTTCATGGTCACTTGCAGGCATGCTGGTCGCATCACGCTCCTTCTACACAGCTATGGACCAGGCACCTCCTGCTGCACCCTCTCCACCCAGCCGCAGCTCGCGCAAAGCACAGAAGCCAGCTGGTGCAGCCTCCGGCAAGCCATCCACCTCAGACAGAGCCCCCCTGCCAGGACCCGGCGCCTGGGGCTGGGGCCGCCCCTGGTATCAGACCCAGTCAGTTGCAATGTCGGTTGCAGAGCCACGGTTGCACCAGGTCTGCTTTCCTGCAGGCAGTGGGCAATCAGGCGACCGCTCCCCTCAGCCCCTGCCGTACTACAGCCATGCCCCCCAGGCAGGGGCCTTTGGCTCCCCAGCAGCCACAGACCTGTACGAAGATGGGCAGCGCAGCCTGAAAGGCAGGCTGTGGCACCCAACACCACTGAGCCAGCCTGACAGTGTGGGCAGCAGTTGGGCCCCTTCCCCAGAGCCAGGGCTGGACACTCCCACTGGGCTTGGGCTGAAGTCGCCTCATCCTGTGGGAGGTGAAGCAGAGAGTGTAGAGCCTAGCGCAGCCCAACAGCCAGCTGCAATAGCCAACTGGGGGCTGGAACACGCCCACTGGTACCACTACCAGTATCAACAGCAGATGCTGCACATGGAGCAGCAGCAGCAGCAGCCGTGGGCCACCACCTCCCAGGCCAGCTCTGTGGGCCACAGCCAGCAGCTGCGGCTGCAATGGCAGCAGCACAGCAGCCAGGCAGCTGCCCTGGTGCTGGGGCATGGCCAAGAACCGGGTGAGGGTCCTGACTCGGGCCTGATGTGGTCACTGGCATGCACCGCTCTGGACCCTGACAACCCAGCCCAGCCACACGGGGTGCAGTCTGGGAGACTGCAGGCGGCTCTGGGCCGCGACCTGAGTGGGCCAGGGCGCCAGTCTCTAGCCTCCCACCACTTGCTGTTCAGCCCCAGCGCCTCCCTGTCCGCCAGCATGAGGATGTCCAAGTGGTCACTCTCGCCCTTTCCTACCCACCAGGTGACAAGTGCTGCTGTGGGCATGGGAGATACAGGTCACCAGCAGCAGCAGCAGCAGCGGCAGCAGCATGAGCATTGCAAGCCAGGCACTGCACAACCGTGCCACTGAAGGCGCATGTTCCAGCATGCTGTGCTGCAGCGCTGACCTCACGCCTCACGACCCAGGTTTGAGCCTGCTACCACAAGCGGAAGAGTAGCGCCTTGCTCTGTCTGCAAGTGACCCAGAAGTGCCTTGCACTGTCTGCATGTACCTGTGTACCCTGCATGTACCCTGCATGTACCCTTGCTGCAGTGCTTCACTTGCTGCAGTAGTGTAGAGGCTGCGCCATAGGAGTGGGCTGTGGTGGTAGTGGTGGTGGTGATGGGATGCACAAAATCAGTGTTTGTCCAGTATGCTGCCCTGAAGCCACTGCACTTTCTTACTCCCACCTCAAGCTGCCCTCCAGCCTTTTTAGCTGTGTGCCACTGCTGGTGGCAGGTGGACGGGCCGCCAAGCTGCAGCAGTTGCATCGTGCAGGTCGAGGACACAGCCGATGAGCCAGCCCCTGATGCCCCACCACTCCCTGCCTCGCTGTCCAGCAAGACTGTCACCCCACTGACCGACTGCTTGCCACCGTCAGCACCAAAACAGCGGATGCAGCCTTGCCCTCAAGTGCAGCAGAGGGACGCCGCAGCAGAGGGATCCGGGGCGCAGCTGACTGGCAGCACTGCTAGCAGCTCACAAGGCAAAGCTGCAGCTAATATCCACCTGGACCGCCCGCCTCTCAATACGTCACCAACCCCATGCCCCCCCAGCCACCATGCCAGCAGCAACAAGACTGCAGCAGCCCCTGCTGGTGCTGATGCCTCAGCCACTCTGGGAGTTTTCAACAACTCTCCAGGCAGCCCAGTCCCAGGGGCTGTGTCAGCTGTAGTCGTTCTGAAACCCTCCCCAGTTGGCCAGCTTAAGGAGCAGCAGGGGCAGGCCAGCAACCCTCCTCACAGCCTGGCAGGGCTGGTAGGTGGGGCAGCTGTGGCAAAGCACGATGACCAAAACACTGGGAGCGAGCAAGGCCAGGGAGGTGAGACTGACACCGCTAAGGATGCCAAGCCAAGGGGAGTGCTGGAGCAGGCCGCCCGGCTGCAGCAGCTGTTGCGGGGCTCTGGCCACAACCTGAGGTATGGGGTGAAGGACAGGGGCAGCAGGGAGGGCGGCACACAATTTGCTACACTGTCCTGATGTGCCCCTAGGTGAGTTAAAGTGCCAGAAGTCGTGTAGCACTCCCTTTAGCTTGCAGGGTCCAGCATGTAACGGTGTTACTAGGTGTGACTAGTCCAGTTTTGTGCCAGAATGGAGGCTATATTTAATTATAATGACCATTTAGCTCGTCATTTCTCATGCTGTCTTCATCCCTAGTGGCATGCACAGCCGGTATGACTTTTTGAGACATGGTCACGTCCACAACATTACTACACATGTCAGCTTGAACATGGCCATGCTCGTGTGAGGTGACAGGTGTGGTGGTATGTGGCCGGAAGGGATGTGAGAACAGGGCGTCGATATTGCCTCGCAAGTTCAGATTGCCTGTGACTAAAGACTGTCTCTGGTCAAAAAGGGCGACGTGACATTATCACCATGACGTATCCAATTTTATAGCTGTGGTCCTGAGTGTGGATTGGGAAGGTCTCACTCAGCTGTGACACGTTCTGAGGGACATTCAAATCGCAGGGTGCGTTGCAGTTATCTTTGTATCCCGCTCATCGTTGTCCCTGACCGTAAGGCTGCAGCGCCCTGTAAAGTTGTGTTTGCTGATAGCAAGCCATACGCTAGCATAACAGTGGTCGTGCAGATCTTAGTGCTCAGAGTGACGCGCTGCCGCATCCGTCGGAAAGCTTCGGACCTCTGATTCGCGCCTTATCAGAGCTAGGTAGTAGATAACAACAAAACCGCCAGTGCTAAAGGATTTAAACACGCGAGGCCGAGCACCGGCGCTAAACAGCTCGAGACCGAAGCCAGCGGCCGCGGAGCGTAGTGACCCACCCCTTGCCCACCCTAGCCCAAGCCGTACCCCGTCAAGTCCCGTCAAGCCCAAGCCGTACCCCGTAGGTTCAGGTTAGGCAACAGCGGTCTGGGGGTGGAGAAGGCTCGGTTTGAGGGGGTAACTTTCATTGATCGCACATGGTCACCCCCGCCATTGGCTGCACCCCCCTGGCTCATGAGATAAAAACTTGCTCATCTTTGCACGGATGAGGCCGCCGATTCGTGCGATGAGCTGCTGATGGCCCGAATAGAGTGCAGACAGCTCCAGCGGTTTGCCGGGTGGCTGGCCCCCAACACGCGACGTGTTCTGGAGCGTCGCAGACACAGTTAGCGACGGCTATAGGCAGCCGGGACCCAGCGCGGCGTGAAAGGCGCATCCAATATTTTTTAAACCAACATGCAACAGCGCTTTAAATCGCATTCTTCAACACGGGTTCAGTCCACATGTGACAGCGATGTCAAGGTGGTCTCCACATCGGTGTTTGTGGCTCTTTTGCAGCCAAACGCAGCTAGAATCAGTTAAAAAGATGCATAAACTGAGCTGATATGAGTGTTCACCCCCCCCCATGAAACGGGCCACACATCAAGACAACGCGTTTCTGTTCTCCAGACACGTTAGGTGACCACACAAGGAGCCGCGCTGAACTGGCAAATCATCATTTGACGTCCTGGTTGGACAGTTATGGCAGCCGGAAAAAGTGCAATTTTAAAGGAATTTGCCGTTACGCGAGGTGCACGCTGTTCGGGTGCAGGGACAGGCCACAAGCCATACCACCACTCTTAACATGCCACCAGCACTAGCACTAGCACTAGAACACATGTCAGGGGGGGTACTGCGCCCGGCGAAACTTCAAACATTTGAAAAGCTAGGCCGTTGAGCGCGATAGCTGTTCTCTGATCACAGCACCACTAAGTAGGCTATTCCCAACACAACGCGACCTAATCTCTCAGCACCCCCGCCCGCCCCGGCACAGGTGCACATCATCCCGAGCAGCCCGCTAGCTTCGCTTTGATGAGCTGCACCGCCCTGCGCAAAAATCGCTGTAAAATTCTGAAAGACCGGTCGGACTTAACCAGGGGTGCAGCCAATGGCGGGGGTGACCACATGCACCAGATGCACAGAGGGGGTAGTGGATGACGCCATGCATTTCATCTTTGAGTGCACTGCCACGAGTTCCATCAGGGAGCAGCCGGAGTTTGCCATGACTTTACAGAACAATAATGACAACTTGCATGACTTCATGTTGAGCCCATGTGCACCTTTGTTTGTGCACCTTGCTTTAAAGTGCGTTACAGAAAGTCCCGAACCCCTAGAGGGGGAGGGCGGCCTAGCCGCCTAACGGCTGACGGCTTAAGCGGTGTAAGCCACATCATCATCTTACAGTATGCTGGTGGTTTGCAAAGCAAGGTACCTTGAGGCGGCGTGCTAGGTGTCGTGTTAGGCACGTGTTAGGCACGTGTCACCCGCCCACCCCTTGCCCACCCTAGCCCAAGCCGTAACCGTCCCATTCCTAGGGAAGGGAACCAGAAAGGAAAGTAGGGCAGTTGTCTCTGGATTTGCAGGCGCCCTACCCTTGACTACAGCGGGGTGCACATCTAATGAACCTTGTGCCATCTCCATAAACATGGTCTGGAGTATGCGTTGTGTGCCATGCACCTGCTGACCATATGGTTTCCCATTTGTCACAACCCTAAAAATGCATCTGCCATGTGTCAATGCTGCATGCATGCAACAAATGTATCCCATGCATATCAAGTGAACCACATGGTGAGTGCACATGCAAGCACCCACCTGACAGTCTGGTGATGCTACATGCATTGGCACCGATTGGTGGTGCTACCACTGCTGTCTAAACATGCTGTCTGTGCGAGCCGAGGAGTGTGGGGCTGTTGGCTTATTCGCAGAGCTCCTTTGCTCGTGCTTGCTCTGCTCACAGGGCCTGAGCAGACAGCACCCGCTGCCACCGGCATGCCTTGTTGATCCAATCGTGGCAGTTGTACAGCCAACGCTGGCCGCTTCCAAGGTGGGTCACCTCCACAGTGCGCAGGTGCCACTGGGCGAACAAGCCCTCGCCTGATGTGCCCACGCGCAGCTGCAAGCCAGCGTGTGGGCAGCAAGGCATACGTATTGGTTTGCACCGCCAAGCTGCGACCCTGGCCACCAGCAGCCAGCCTGTGGCTGCTGACCAGCAAGGTGTGAGAGGGCAAAGAGTCACACTCAACCAGACAGTCACACCTATGACAGTGCAGGTGCCACTCAGCATACAGTCGGTGATGCCCTGCCAATAGTGGTTCACAATTAGTTCCAGTCTCTAGCTCAGCAAATTCAGGAACTAGGCATGCTGGTAGATGGCACTTACAGCATGGCACAGGGTGTCAAACTCAGCACATGAGTCACATCCAGCCAGGCAGCCACAGGCACATTCAGCTCACCTGGGTGAGTTGCCCCAGGAATGGCATCTTGGGGTACACAAACTCGTCATGTGAGCCCCTGGCGAACTGGCCCAGGCTAGAGGACGCTTGCACCACACCTGCCGGCAGCAACAACAGCAGCAGCACCACTACCAGAGTGGTGAGGCGCTCTGCACACAACCTGTGGAGGAAGCACAGGCCGTACGGCATGACATCCATGCAGCCTGCTCCTGTGTATCTGCCGCTACAATCCAGGTCCAGATTACTTAAGAGCCATGCCTCCTGACCTTCTACCCAACCCAGGCCAAGCCTCCTCCCCTCCTGGCCTCTTGACATCCCACAGACTTGGCCCTGGATTCACATCACTTGCCTGTGGAGCCATTGACCCCAACCAGCTCAAACCACACCGGGGCGCTGGTGCCTGCCATGCAGATGTTGCTGGTGTTGAAGCTGATGCTGTACCCAGGCTGGCCCGTGCTCACGCCCAGCAGCCCAAGCTTGCGCAGGAGTGGGCTGTTGTAGGTCGGAGCCTAGGAGGCAGGCAGGCAGGCAGGCAGGCAGGCAGGCAGGCAGGCAGGCAGGCAGGCAGGCAGGCAGGCAGGCAGGCAGGCAGGCAGGCAGGCAGGCAGGCAGGCGGCAGGTCACAGGTTATGGATGCACAAAAGAATTGGCATTGAGGGTGTGGGCAAAGCAAGGTGGAGGAGCAGGCCATGAGAGCCACTAGGGCTGAGCAGGTGTTCAGGTGATCATTCTTTGTTGGCTATTCCTTGGTGGTGGAGGAAATGACGAGAAGGGCATGCCAGACTCATACACTGCGAGATGCAGTCCCTGTGTGCACTGACTGGCAGCACACAGGCAATGCCCCTTCACAACCTTGTTGTGTCCAACTACAAATGCATTGCGGGAGGATCACTACGAAGCAAAGGATCGTGCAGGAGTGGGCTTCCACGTCAGCACTGTGTGCACCTTACTTCGGTAAAGGAGCCATGCAAACAGCTGAAAAGTGCACGACATGCCCTTTCATTTGTGGTTTGAAGGCGCAGCCACTGGTGCACCGCAGGAGGAAGCAGCCTGGTAGGGTGGTGGATCAGCCTGGCCAAAGCAGCAGTGACAGCAGCCTGACAGGACGGCTCTCTAGAGCCACAGGCTACCAGACTGCAGGTTGGGTACCACTGTCAGGTCAGGTGGTTCAGCGGCTGCTGGGCTTAGCTTGTAGCTTGCAGCATGGTGCAGCGCCTGATGTGGTGCCTCACCCCCCTCCCCCTCCCCAGGCCATGGGACAGGTGGCTGGACCCTGACACCAATCTGTGCCTCAGCTTACAGCGCATAGGAGAGAGTGCGTAGCCCCCCTAGAGACGTGCCTCGAGGCTCTGCATGCCCCTGGCCCCGGAGCAGCGCTACAAGCGCTACAAGGTGAACGACCGGCTGACCAAGGGCAGGCAGAGGCTGCACCAGGCAGCAGAGTGCAGACTGGGAATTGATGGCTGGGTTGGCACCCAACCCTTGCAAGGTGTGATGTTCCGGTTGTAAGAATGTTCCTCACCTCCTGCTGCTGTTGTTGCTGCTGCTGCTGCTGCTGCTGTTGCTGCTGCTGCTGCTGTGCGCCAGCGTGTTGTGAGTGCGGCTTCTGGTTGCCAGCCGGCGATGCCATGGTGACCAGCACAGAGGCTGTGGGGGGTTGGGCAGGGCTGACCTCCTCCGCATCCAGCACCCTGGAGGTCTTCTTGTCCCCCTTGCCAGCTGACAGCCATTGGTTGCAGGGGAACAAGGCGCTGGCCCCGCTGCCCAGATTAGTCACGCGTACCCAGGCCAGGTGCCAGCCTGTGAGGGGCGGCAGCAGCAGCAGCAGGTGGGTGGGCGCGCAGTGTGGGCTGTCAGCAATCTTCTCATTCATGAGACAAACACACATGTCCAGTACATGCATGCATGTTTAGAAATCATCACACTCGTACAGTTGTCATGTTCAGAAATCATCGCACTCATACAGTTATCATGTTCATGCATGCACCCGTAGAATTTACTGCTGCTTATGCAAAAGCTGGGATTGTGGTTGCTACGGTGTATTCTACATCACAGACAGTGATATGCAGCCAGGCCACACCAGTGATGTCCATGCACTCACCTGGCATTAGCCCAGAGCCGTCGTGACCAACCTCCAGCTGCTGCATAGTGCCCACGTCCTTCAGTCCACGGAGCAAAAACTTGCCTTGACCACCAGCCTGTAACGCGGCCGCACGTGGCCTGCATGCAGTTGCAGCGGGGCATCGGCGTGACCGTCCGTCGCAGGACTCGCAACCGCACACGTGAATGGCCCCTAGCATCAGCACCTACACGCAGGCGCGGTCCATCGCACAGCAAGCGCGGTCCGTGAAAAATATGTTTTGCAGCGCTACCGCGATCCCAACCCCGGCACCTGCACGCTTCGGCTCCGGAACATAAGTTGGGAAGCGAGCCTTTACCGGCGGCTTGCGCCTCAGCTTCCGCACCGGCCCTCAAACTGCCGCCGCTCTCTAAGTCCACTCGGCCTGCACGCAGCAAGGCCAGGAGCAATGTGAAGTTCGACGCGGGCTGGCACTACATGAAGGAGCCCACACCTCGTTGCGGGCTGGCACTACATGAAGGAGCCCACACCTCGTCGCGGCTGCGCATCATTTACCTGTGGTGCCTTGCATGCCCATGATTTCTACGAACGGCCGCGCCGTGGTTCCGGCACCGGAGCGGTTGCTGGTGGCCACCTCCACTTCGTAGTCCACCGGGAGGCTGTCCTGGGCGCCCAGCAATACGTACTCCTCAGGTAGTAAGAGCCTGCATGGCACAATACAGCAGGCCATACTGCTGTCATCTGGGCTGCTGCTCCTGCTCCTGCTCCTGCTGCTGCTGCTGCTGCTGCTGCTTTGGTATATGGGTATTGTTTGCCAAGCTGAGGTTGGTGCATGCCTATGCAGAACAACTAGGGCAGCAGCAGAGGCTGCTTTGTTGCGACTACCTTGAACCCCACATACAGGTCCATTTCCAGAACTTTCCCACTGACCCCCTTGGGCCCCCTACAGCACTCAGGCAGCATGCCAGGTGCCATCCCTTGTCCCCATCAAAGTAGTAATTTACCCCCTTGGCCCCCTCATCGCACTCAGGCAGCATGCCAGCGACCAGCAGTAAGTCAAATCCAAGCGCAACTCTGGGTGCTTCAATGTCGGGAAAAATGTATATGCTTTCCCTGCCCACTGCCCCATCCCTGGGGTGCGCACAAAGGCACTAATCAGCCAGCGCCGCCCCTGCCAAACAGGCCTGCCGTAACCCTCTTCACCTAGCTAACTGTTTACATAGCCCTCTTCACCTAGCTAACCCTAACCCTAACCCTTACCTAGCTGCTGTGTGTGTGGGCATTAGCCCTGAGAAACCTCGTCCCAGGTGGCCCACCTGTTGACCAGGAACAAGCCCTGGGCGCCCGTGGTCTCGTTCACCACCAGCACCGAGGCCAGGAAGAAGGGCTCTGGGGCCACCAACCCCAGCTCCAGCTCCAGCACACCTCCCGTATCCCTCAGCCCAGCCAGCCCATACTTCTCAATGCGACTGGGCCAAAAGCCTTGCTCGGGCGCAGGGCACAGCTGACGGCCTGTGTGAGGCAGGGGGCAGCAGCAGGAGCCATGGAAAAGGGATGGAGGGGCTGGGGGATTGGTGGGGGTGGGGCTGCGTGTACGCAGGTGCTTGCCAAGCGGTGAGGTTTGGCACTGAGTGCACTGCTGCTTTGGCCACGGATGATGTGGGTGGTGAGGTGTAAGGGGCAAGAACCGCCGGGCACCCTGGCCCACATACAATGCGCTGCGCTGCACTGCCCTTACCCCATCCACTCCACCCCACCCCACCCGACCCCCCTCCACCCCCCTCCTTCCCCCTCCCCTCCTTCCCCCTCCCCTCCTTCGCCCTCCCCTCCTTCCCCCCCCCCCTCCCCCCCCTCCCCTCCCCTCCCCTCCCCTCCCCTCCCCTCCCCTCCCCTCCCCTCCCCTCCCCTCCCCTCCCCTCCCCTCCCCTCCCCTCCCCTCCCCTCCCCTCCCCTCCCCTCCCCTCCCCGTCATGTCATGGTTCACCCTACACACCAGTGGCCAGCTCATTGCCCCGGATGTCAACGCTGATGCTGCCCTTCTCCAGCTTGCTCTCATCAGTGGGCCCCGTGGTAAACTCCACCCTGAGCCAGAGCCATGGCAGCCAGGCAGTGGCAGCCAGGCAGTCGCAGCCAAGGCAGTGGCAGCCAGGCAAAGCCACCCACTGCTGGTGCGAGGTCACAGGGGTACCATGACGGTGGCAACAAGTCAAGTGATGCAGTGGTGAGGTGACGTGCATGGTGGGCGTACCTGTAGTCAGCCAAGCCGCCCTTGGTGGCTGCCCGCTGCTTAGAGGGGGCCCTTGAGGCACTGAGGCCATGCTGGGGGTCCAGCCAGCACTTGAAGTCGAAGAACCATTTCTCACCTGCCAGACGATCAGCAGTCACACTGCCACTCACACTAGCCTGGTGGCTGGTAGATGCAAGGCAAGCAGAAGCCATCATGGGAGCAAGGCAACTATTATGGGTCGTTAGTCGAACAAAGCAAGAACCTCGCTGGCATCAAAGCCTGGTGTGGTGTCTCACTGTGTGCCATGCACTGGGGAAGGCATGAAGTAGAGAGCATGGCACTCACTCCTTGTCATACCACAAGCCCCATGCCTGCTTGCCAGCACACACCCCTGCTTCCATGCCTGCCCACCCCTTGACCCATGGGCCCGTGTGCCGAGCCGCCTGCGTCCCTGACTGCCTGCCCAGCCCCGCACCTGTAGCCACCAGCTCAGCCTCCGCACCCTCCACATACCACGCTGCCCCCAACCCCTTGCCGTCATGGCCCAGCGTCATCTCAGTCAGAGCGCCCAGGTCGGGGGTAGTCACGCTGAACACGTCACGCCCGCCATTCTCAAAAGCACCCTGGGGAGTGGAGTGTGGGCAGTGAAGCAGACGATGCAGACCACCCTGGTGCAGCGTGGGTGTGAGCGTGAGGCAGCAAGGAAGTGGGGGCAATGAGGGAGAGGATGGACGCCAGGTGCGCAGCAGCAAGCTGGGTGGCAGCAAGCAAGGTCGAGGCACCATGCAATGCAGCCAGCCAGCATCACCAACGCTGTGCCACCAACCCACCCAGGACAGTGTGCCTGAGCATTGACCTGCCCCTCAGCTGGCCTCCGGGGGTGGCGCCAGAGGTGGAGGCACCACTGCATTGGTACGGACTTGGCTGCTGCAGTCAAGGTGACCTGCTGCCTGCTGCCTGAGGTGCTAACTCTTGCTGCATGCCTTCAGCGCACCACCCACCTTCTGTGCGGCGAGCTGGTAGGGCCCAAAGCTGCCCTTCTCACCCCGCAAGGCCACGAAGACGTTGGCGTCAGTGCCAGCCCCTGACACCTCCCCTGCAGTGCAGCCACAGCATCAGCACACTGCCTGCGCGTGCAGGCTAGAGAGCGGCAGACTACAGGCGGCAGGGGCTGCTGACTGGAGCAGCAGGCTGGAAAGCTGCAGGCTGGAAAGCAGCCTGGGAGTGCAGGACGAGGCCAGGGGGCAGAAGGTGCCAGATGGACCAGAGGTCAGGGGGCAGTGTACGGGCTTGGCCAGTTGCTGTATGTCAGTGGTTGGCATGGCGCCTCTGGTCTCAGCTGGTCATTTGGCGAGTCGTGGCTTCTCATCAGCTACTCGAAGACATGAGGTACCACCCGACCTGGGGAGGCCCAGCGCTGTTGTGCCATGACAGCCAGGGCGAGCAGACCAGCCCGGCTGACACCATGTGTTTGGACCTGTTCACAAAACCACTAGGAACGTAGCCATCGGCACATACGTCCATGGGAGGTCTAGGAGCACAGGCCCGAAAGTCACACACTGGCTGTGAGAGAGAGCTCTGACCTGTGATGATGGTGAGCTTCCAGTTGGTACCATCCTGGATGGAGCTGGAGGGGTGCAGCTCGCGCTCCAGGGCTCCATCATCCTGGCCCTTGTCCAGCCACCTTGGGTCAAGAAGCACATTGGGTGGAGAAACGGCCTTACTTCAAACATATGAGTCTGCCAGTGCAGGATGGGTGTGTGGATGTCGCCATGTCAAGCCAGCGGTACAAGCGGCAGCAGCAGCAGCTATAGCAATAGCAGCAGGCAGTAGCAATGGCAGCAGGAGCGCTGGCAGCTGTAGTCGCAGCAGCAGTGTTGGCGTCATAGTCGCCACCGTGCCACAAGGACGTGCAGCAGCACTGTTACCCTTGTTGTTCACGTGCTAGCAACCTAACGGCAGCTTTGGGCACACTTAACGGGCCGGCGCTCGCAGTGATGTGTTGGGTCACACCACACGCCGGCAGGGGCGCACTCACCTATTGCACACGAAAGTCACGGACTCGCCCGTCCGCAGGTTTTCTACCACCACCCGGGCCAGGTGCCACCCGGCGCCGAACCCGGTGCCGTCATGCCCGATGCGGATCTTGGTCAAGGCGCCGACGCTTCGCGCGTTGAATTCGAACACGTCCGTCTGGCCTCGTTCAAAGTCGTTCCTGGACAAGAAAGCCGCACGGTTGCATGGTTGAACGAGTACAAAGAGCACGCAGCGGAGGACTGGAAGCGTTACGGCTTGCAATGTCGCGGCCATGCCTCTCGAGGCGTGCTGAAAGCCTGTCTCCGGACCCGCCTCCCCAATCACAGGCCTGGGCAGCCCCCATGTGGCTGGACTCACTTGAGGCGGTTGTCCAGCACGACCTTGCCAGTGTCGCCATCCTCGCCATATATGATGATGAACACGTTTGCATCGGTCCCTGCTCACCCAGCAGCAGCAACACCCATTGCCAAGACGGTAGTCTTCTAGAGTCAATCACCACTACAGACATCGCTTGAACTAGAGCTGAGCTGGCTTCAGCATGACGCCTGCTAGACTCGCCATGACAACGCAGTGCATGAGGCTACTGCAACATCTATGGCAGCGATTTTAGTGTGCATGCTTGCCAGTGCTAGAACAGGGTGTTCGCCCGCATGTTGGCATCCACTCCCATGCCCTCTTTGAGCTTTGGGAACAGCGACAAACACGATGTGACGCTGGCGACGACGCACCTGCGCCGTATATGTCGCTGGTCACCACAGTGACGCGGTAGTCGCTGTTGAAAGTACGGGGGTCCTGCAGCACACAGGTCAGCACACACGTCAGGCAGCACACGCGTCAGGCAGCACACTAGTCAGGCAGCATGGAGGCCAGCAAGACAAACAGGGCAGATGAGGGCAGGGGGAAGACAGGAGGACAGCAGGTGGGTCCTGCAGCACACAGGTCAGCACACGCAACCAGGCAGGTCGGTGGACCAGGACTGCATAGCGTATGTGGAGCATTGGTGGAAGCAAGTGACGCGCGCTGGAGCTGTACTGGCGGCCACAGCAAAACTGAAACAGCCTGCTAAGCGAAGGGCATACCCTAACCTGGTCTACACCCTGACCCTGAGACTGTCAGTCTTAGCCAAGACCTCCTAGCCATGTAGTCAGCTGGCGTATACATCTCACAGTGGCTAGAGGTGTCCAGATGTCCTGATTAGGCCCCTGAAGGTTTTGCTGAGCAGCTAGGCTGCTGCTGTGTGCTGCTGGCGACGGCACAGCACAGCAGGAGAACACAGCACGGCAGTGTGAGCAATGTCACACTCAGCATTAGCAGCCATGCAGTGCCGCATGGCCTGGCCCTGACCTTCAATGTGGCCAGCATCCGCCGCCTGATCTTGCCGTCACCCTGCTTCTCGTCCAGCCAGGCGTTGCAGGGGAACCAGGTGGTGCGGTTGGTCAGGCTGCTGTGCACCTCAATGAAGTTCAAGTGCCAGGCCGCGCCCAGCCGGCTATTGTCGTGCCACACTTCCAGCTCGCTCAGCTCACCCAGGTCGCCAAAACGCAGCTTGAACACATCGGCCTTGCCACGCTCAAATAGGTTGCCACTGCCCTGTGGCAGGCAGGGAAAGCTGGACAAGATAAACAGGCAAGGCAAGGCAAGGCAAGGCAAGGCAAGGCAAGGCGGTGCGGTGCGGTGCGGTGCGGTGCGGTGCGGTGCGGTGTGGTGTGGTGTGGTGTGGTGTGGTGTGGTGTGGTGTGGTGTGGTGTGGTGTGGTGTGGTGTGGTGTGAGGACACCATGTTTGGGCCGAACTGGGCACAGTGGTGTGGGGCTACTGCACCGTCATAAGGCAGCCCAGCTGCTTCCACAACTGCAGCTCCCATATGCTCCCATATCCCACTGCTGCTGTCAACCACCTTGAGATCCCGTGGCCCGCTCTCGCCCTTGACACCAAACAGGTTGATGAAGACCTGGGCATCAGTGCCGGCCCCACTGATGTCGCTGGTGTGGGTGGTGATGGTGTAGGTGGGCAGGTTGGGCCGCGGGTCACTCAGCTCAGCACGCAGCGTCTTGTCTAGCCCGTGCTCCTGGCTGAGCCATTGCCCGCAGTAGAACCAGTACTTCACGCTGGGCTTGGCACTGAGGGCAGCAGAAGGGACAGTGGTCAGCGGTGTGGGTGGCATGGCGACAACAAGCATGGGGGAAGGTAGCAGGGCACGGGATGCATAATGAGGTGGGCCTGCCTGCAATGGCCGCCTAAAGCATGCAAAGCAAGCAGAGAGCGGGTGGGTTGATCGGGCTGCTGGGGTGGTGGGCTGATAGGCTGGCAGCAGGGCAGCAGCACGTGGCTAATGTTGTACCTGGACACCACGGTGACGATGTCCAGATGCCAGGCTGAGCCCAGGCCCTTATCATCAGACGACACCTGCACAGCCAAGCAGCGATCTCATATTCCCTTACTATTGTGTGAAGCCTAGATAGCCAGCGTCAGCTAGCGTTGCATGAGCACCAGCTGTAGCACTGCTGCCAATCAGTTGGTGCACGGCATCGGCGACCGCAGCAGCGACCGCAGGGCGAGCATGGTGAGTGTCAGTGCAGCACAGTAAGATGAACAGCAGAGGCGGCGGCAGCAGCCCCACTGATGGCGTGGTGCTTGGATGGGAGGGTATAGACGCGGCCCCTGAAGGGTATAGACGCGGCCCCTGACCTTCATGGACCGCAGGGGCCCAACATCCTCAGCCGTGATGTTGAACACGTCCGTGTCGCCTCTCTGCACGCAGGCAGTCAGCGCAGGCCAGCTAGCCTGTCACCTCAATGGGCACGGGGTGGTGTGATGCTCACACAGCCTCTGATCACGCAGGCTGGCAGCTGGGGATGACGGCTGCGGCCTTAGTCCCATGGCGGTGGCATGGGCAGTGGCCGGCATCGCCGTCACCATGACATGGCAGTTGCCAGTGTGTAGACACGTCATCAAACCCAAGCGTGCAAGCGTGATGTGTGCAAGCGTAATGTGTAGACATTGTGACACTGTTTCAGTGGCAGTGCCTTGTCACCCGCAATGCCACAGGCACAGCACAGCCAATGCTGCCACACCCGCCCCGCCCTTACCTCAAAGTTGTTCTTGGGGTTGTCTAGCTTCAGGCGCCCGGTTTCACCTAGGCAGCAATGCAAGCAGCAGCCCCTGTCACGCTGGCGCCACACCACCTACCTCTATCTATCTACCACCACCCACTGGCTGACGGCCTGGTCGCTGAACACCCCAACTGGCACCATGTGGTCAAGCTGTGCCAGTCAGCTGTCATTCAGTGTCAATCAGTCTCAAACCTGAGCATGCCAGGATGAGTGAGACTACTCGGCCTCTTGGCGGTGCCTCGCAAGAAATGTAGAAGAGACATGAGACGGAGATGAAGAAGAAGAAGAAGAAGAAGAAGAAGATGATGAAGAAGAAGAAGAAGAAGAAGAATAACAATAAGAATAATAATAAGAAGAAGAACGCTATTTTGGCAGAGCTGGCGGGCATTAACGAGTGAAGCTTCTGCCTGGAGGGGCCGTGACCTGCTCCCACCGCCGCTCCCACCGCCTACATGTGCCTCACAAACCTTTCTCGCCGTACAGGATGACTGTGATATTTGCATCTGTCCCTGCGCCACTGATGTCGCTGGTGGTGACAGCAATGGTGTACACGTTCTCCACCACATTAGAGCCTGCTCCCATGCATGGCAGGCGCATGGGCAAGGCAAGCCTCTGTAGCTGTAGCAATGGCACAGTTTGACGAGGGTGGGGTGGGGTGGGGTGGGGTGGGGTGGGGTGGGGTGGGGTGGGGTGGGGTGGGGTGGGGTGGGGTGGGGTGGGGTGGGGTGGGGTGGGGTGGGGTGGGGTGGGGTGGGGTGGGGTGGGGTGGGGTGGGGTGGGGTGGGGTGGGGTGGGGTGGGTGGGGTGGGGTAGGCCCAGAGGCTCACCCTGAGGGAACAGGTCTCGCTCAATCTGGAAGTCATCATCCTTCTCGCTGAGCCACCTGAACCAGATGCACAACAGGCTGGAGTGCCAGCATGTCCTGCTGTAGCCTTGCACCTCACCTCACCTCATCCCGCTGAGGCCATCTTAGCTGCTGGGTTGTGCTTTTCAGCAGCATGGCATTCCATCACACCTGCCGAGGCCACTCAACCAGTGCTTTCAATGCTGGTGTTGTAGAGAGGGCTGGCAGGCGGGCAGACCTGTTGCACTTGAACACATAGTGGGCTCCAGTGGCCTTGTTCAGCACCTCCACATATGCCAGGTGCCAGGCGGGCCCGGCTCCGGAGTTGTCGTGGCCCACACGCAGCTTGCGCAGGAGCCCCACGTCAGCCGCCACGACCTGGATAGCGGCAGCGACCATCAACTCAACCCGTGAGCACCAAGGTCATGAGCACTGCTGCAGAGTATCACAGTAGCTGCTGCAGCCACTACTGCACCGCCTCCGGCACCCATGCATAGCTTGGCCATATGCCACCTACTGACGAATCACATCCGGGCCTACACAATGTCACCCCCACCTCGACCTCACCGCGTAGCTCAACAGCCTGGTGCAGCATGGCACAGCGTCATGTGGTGAACCTGGTGATGAGGCTCGGCTTGATGCCTATGGTACTGACAGGGATGGGGTAGCACTGGCAGTGGTGGTGATCATGGGTTGCGCAATGGTCATACCACACCAACCCATATGTAAAGGCATACGGGTATACCAATAGACGATAGAGGTAGAGACGATAGAGACGATAGAGGGACCACACCAATACCAGATCATGAGCAACACATGGCACACAGTGAGCAGCAGCAGCAAGAAAAGCAGCAGAAGCAGTAGCAGCAGAAGCAGTAGCAGCAGAAGCAGTAGCAGCAGCAGCAGTAGCAGCAGCAGCAGTAGACTCAGCACACCAATGTACAACATCATGAGCAACACATGACTGCTGCTGTCTCACCTCAAACACGTCCTTCTGGCCCTTCTCGAAGTCGTTCCTGCCAGGGTTGTCCAGCTTGATGCGGCCAGTGTCGCTGCCATCCTCACCGTACAACACCACAAACACATTGGCATCTGCACCGCATGGCGTGGATGTGCACACATCAGGCATTACGCACGCTTGCAGCAACTCTCTGAGAGGTCAGCTGCCACAATGTGAGTCAAGCCACTATACATACTACATGCATGTGTCAACATCATCACCAGCATACGCTTCTATGCATCCACCAGCGCGTGTGATGATATTGCCACCAGTGTGTTTGAAACACATGAGCTCCTACTTCTAGAGCCGGTTGAATATCAGCTCACACATAAGGTCACACCTACACTCCCAGAGGAGTGAGTATGCCAGTGCTAAGGATTCACTGGCTCACTCACCAGTGCCAGCACCGCTGACGTTGCTGGTCATCACCGTGATCTGGGAAAGCACAGCCATCCATGGCAGCAGTCATGCAACACGCACACAGTGGCACAAAGCCAAGGGTGCAGCACCAACACACACCCGACCTTATCCAACCCCACATACCCCTCTCCTCCCTACCTCCACCCCTCCCCTCACACTCGCCTCACACTCCCCTCACACCCCAGCTCACAGCTCCACCCCATCAGCATAGCAGCAGTGTGAAGGCATAGATAAGCAGAAATGGAGATGTGCCCTTTGTCCTGTACGCTGACCCTGAAGCACAACAGGGAGGTTTGATGGCCGTGTGGGGGTGCTGGAGCTAACAGGTGGGGTTGATGGGGGTGCATGCATGCATGCAAGTGCGTGCAAGAATTCATGCATACATGCACCTGGTATGGCACGGTGGGGCGGGCAGGGGCTACTCCTGGAGCTGGGGGAGGAGGCGGCGGGGTCAGGCTGGCCTTCAGCACCCGCTCAATCCTGCCATCCTCCTTTGCCAGGTCAAACCACTTGTTGCAGGCAAACCTGGGAGGTGAGGCCAGCAGACATACACTGGTACAGCCAGCTTGGCACATGAGGGGTGGCAGCACCATGCAGCAGCGGCAGTAGCAGCATGGGGTGTGGCGATCGACAACAAGGGGACGGAACCAGTCAGGCAGCATGGAGGCCAGCAAGACAAACAGGGCAGGTGAGGGCAGGGGGAAGACAGGAGGACAGCAGGTGGAGGGCAGCTGGTGGGTAGTGAGCAAGCACACCATCACCGTCATCATCACCATCAACATCATCATCATCAGCAGCAGCAGAAGTGCTGAGTGCTGGGGAAGTATGCCGCGCACCAGTATGTCGTCTTGGTGGCTAGGTCTGTGATGCTGACCAGCTCACAGTGCCAGTTGGCATTGAGCCCTGTGTTGTCATGGCCCAGCACCAGCTCTTGCAGAGTGCCCAGGGTGCGGCAGGGCACCTGGAACTCGTCTGTCTGCATGCCATGCACCCATGCACCCATGCGCACCCACACACCCACTGTCATGACCCAGGATGACCCTGAGGATGAGGCTGGGCCTGAGGATGAGTCGGCACGGCACATCCGCTGTCATGACCCGGCACCTTCCCTCCCTTATGCTGCTGCTGCTGCTGCAGGTGCTTGAAGACTGGCGACTAGAAAGTAGCAGCAGCAGGAGGCGTGCACATGCAACCTAGGCACAACAAGAGCAACTGTCATGAAGCAACCAACTGTCAAGCAACAAGCTACATGACTTGCAATGCAAGAAGTTCATCCCAGAGGCACCTTTGCTGACCAGTAAGCCGCCTCAAGCACTATGCTCGGCAGGCTGACAGGCTGCCACATGCAGCCATGTGCCGCACACTCCTGCCAGCTTAATGGTGCGCTCTCAGACTCTGCTGAGCCCTTGCCTGTCTCCTGTCTGCTGTCTCGTGCTTGCCTGTCTCCTGTCTCTGCTGGCCCCTCTGCTGTGTCACCTGTCCAGATTCAAAGGTGTTGACGCTGGCGTTCTTCAGGAAGAGGCGGCCACTGTTGCCCGCCTCGCCCTTGATGTCGATGTAAACTCGGGCGTCCTGTGTGTATACACTCACCTTGCCATGTCAGCAACGGTACATCACCCTCACACTCACCCTCACCATCATCATCATTATCATCATCATCATCTTCGTCGTGGCATGTGCTTTGCAGATCAGTGTCTTTCTTTTTGCATAGCCAGCTGGAGCATGCTTCTTGAGCATGCTCTTCTTGGACTAGGCAACACCCTCACCCTCGCCCTCAACATCAACTGGCTCCTCTGCAGGCCTCATCATTAGGTCCCTGCTTGCCTCCGCATAACTAAGCATTTTCCGCCATCCACAATTGAGTCCATGACCTGGCGTAGCCCTAGCCTGGCCCGCACCAAGGTCGCCACCAGGCCCACCAGGCCCACATAGTCATGGTCATAGTCATGACAAACCCACCGTGCCAGCGTTCAGCATGTTGCTGGTCTTCACGCACACGTAGTACACAGTGCGTGATGACCGTGGGTTCTGCGAGCATGGCCACCAGGACAAGGGTCCCGTTGGCGAGCCCATGCCCCAGCAGAGCATGACCGAAGCCCAGCCCTACATTGCTGGCTACTCAAGAATTGACTTGTTTGCTATCCGACTATCAACTATTCAATCAACAGGTGTCTACTTATGTGAAATATCCACTTGTTTGCTGCTGTGTGCTGTGCGTCAACACATGCCTTCCTCTCCACTGCTGGCTAATGATCATCTGTCGGAACACCATGCTGGACACCAAGCATATCCCATCCCATCAGCAATTAACAAATTTTCCCTCCTATTCCAGATGCACAGACCTGGAGAGTGGGTCTCAGCACCCTCTCCACCAGACGATCACCCTGTGCTGCGTCCAACCACTGGTTGCATTCAAAGTACCATGTCTGCAGCCAGCAGGCCACTGCGATCGTCATGCATGAGGTACATCGGGCTTGACAGGTTTGAATCATAGTACTAGTACAGCGGGCCCGTCCGACAGCGGACGGGGCACACGGACCAAGCTGCGGCCTCCGACCACAGCGCTCTTGCACCAGTCCTTGCACCAGCTCTTGCACCAGGCCCTGCTACTGCCCTACCCTGACCGGCTGCCCTGCTGCTGTCCTACCCTGATCGGCTGCCCTGCTGCTGCCCTACCCTGAGCGGCTGACCTGCTGCTGCCCTACCCTGACCGGCTGCCCTGATGCTGCCCTACCCTGATGGCTGCCCGGCTGCCCGGCTGCTGCCCTACCCTGACCGGCTGCCCTGATGCCCTGCTGCGCTGCTGCTGCCCTACCCTGATGGCTTCCCGGCTGCCCTGCTGCTGCCCTACCCTGACCGGCTGCCCTGCTGCTGCCCTACCCTGATCGGCTGCCCTGCTGCTGCCCTACCCTGAGCGGCTGACCTGATGCCCTGCTGCTGCCCTACCCTGATGGCTGCCCTGCTGCTGCCCTACCCTGACCGGCTTCCCGGCTGCGCTGCTGCAGCCCTACCCTGGCCGTCTGCCCGGATGCCCTGCTGCTGCCCTACCCTGACGGGCTGCCCTGATGTCCTGATGCTGCCCTACCCTGCCCGGCTGCTGCCCTACCCTGACTTGTTGCCCTGCTGCTGCCCTACCCTGACCGGCTTCCCGGCTGCCCTGCTGCTGCCCTACCCTGACCGGCTGCCCTGCTGCTGCCCTACCCTGATGGCTGCCCTGATGCCTTGCTGCTGCCCTACCCTGACCGGCTGCCCTGATGCCCTGCTGCGCTGCTGCTGCCCTACCCTGATGGCTGCCCGGCTGCCCTGCTGCTGCCCTACCCTGACCGGCTGCCCTGCTGCTGCCCTACCCTGATCGGCTGCCCTGCTGCTGCCCTACCCTGACCGGCTGCCCTGCTGCTGCCCTACCCTGATGGCTGCCCGGCTGCCCGGCTGCTGCCCTACCCTGACCGGCTGCCCTGATGCCCTGCTGCGCTGCTGCTGCCCTACCCTGATGGCTTCCCGGCTGCCCTGCTGCTGCCCTACCCTGACCGGCTGCCCTGCTGCTGCCCTACCCTGATCGGCTGCCCTGCTGCTGCCCTACCCTGACCGGCTTCCCGGCTGCCCGGCTGCTGCCCTACCCTGACCGGCTGCCCTGATGCCCTGCTGCTGCCCTACTCTGACCAGCTGCCCTGCTGCCCTGCTGCTGCCCTACCCTAACCGGCTGCCCTGCTGCTGCCCTAACCTAACCGGCTGCCCCGCTGCCCTGCTGCTGCCCTACCCTGCCCGGCTGCCCTGCTGCTGCCCTACCCTGCCCGGCTGCCCTGCCCTGCCCTGATGCCCTGCTGCTGCCCTACCCTGATGGCTGCCCGGCTGCTGCCCTACCCTGACCGGCTGCCCGGCTGCCCTGCTGCTGCCCTACCCTGACCGGCTGCCCTGATGCCCTGCTGCGCTGCTGCTGCCCTACCCTGATGGCTGCCCGGCTGCGCTGCTGCTGCCCTACCCTGATGGCTGCCCGGCTGCCCTGCTGCTGCCCTACCTTGACCGGCTGCCCGGCTGCCATGTCCGGGTCTCGTCGCCACATTCCTCGTATGCATCATCAGGTGGTTCCCGTGCAATGACTGTCATGGCTGGCTGGCTGCATATCGCAGCGACTTGCATTTGACCCGCGATTAGGGACACACCGCAGATGTGCGCTCTGCATCCTTTGCACTATCACGGTCGAACCTTTGGTATTCGGGGTACGCTACGTATACCTGTGTACAAAGCCCCATCGTTACAGCGTGGCATGGCACGGCTTGGAGGCCAACTGCAATCATCCAGCCTACTTGTCGCAATGCCCTGTTAGAGCGGCACGGAGGATGGTCGCATGAGGAAGCTATTAGAGCTGGCTACGCTATAGCTCGTCAGCAGCCGCAGCCAAATGTGGCCGCAGCCATCGTTGGACCTGACTCGTTTGACTTTTTGGCTGTGAACCGTTTGACGTTTTGACCGTCCGCAGACTTTGAACTATCTCTGCGCTGGATGCATCGCCATCGTTTGCTGAGCCAGGCTCGCTGGTAGCTACTATTTGTGGGGCGTTAGAACCGCAGATCGGAAGTCGATCTCACGGCACAGTGCATCTTTCGCGATTCTGTGCGGAGGGAGTTCTTACATAATTATTGCGAGGCTGAGCGCGCAATCGCAGGCTGTTCCGCCGACCCCCCCCCCTAGCAGTTTTAATAGTATAGATATCAGATCAGATCAGATGAGGGTCGATCGGGAAGAGGAAGCCGGGCACCACAGTACACCCCACCTGGCCTGTCTTGGTGTCAGTGATCTCGATCTGCTCCAAATGCCAGCCAGGCCCCTGGCCGGTGTTGTCATGGCCCACCACCAGCTGTTGCAGAGGGCCCAGCTCTCCAGCTGCTTTGACCTGGGTCAGCACCACCCCAGCCACACCGTCTGGCCAAGTGAGCCTGGAGCAGGACCGTTCACACCGCCAGCACTGTATGCTGCAGCAATGCCAAGCGGAGGAATCAGCGCTGCTGTAATGGTGCAAAGCCCAAGCCAAGCCAGCACCAAGCCAAGCCAAGCCAAGCCAAGCCAAGCCAGCACCGCAGTCAGGCAGGTGGCTGGACAGGGACTGCAATGCAGCATTGAACATGCAGCGCATTGGGGAGAGCAGGTGGCGGCCGCTGGAGCTGTGCTTCTGGCCAGACCAGGGAGCTCTGCCAGCCAAGGGCAAGGAGTACCCTGGCTTGGGGTACAAGCGGCTGCGAGACAAGCCACCCAAGGCCCAGCAGCAGCAGCCTGCTGAGGCACAGTAGTGTGTGCCCCCCCATCTGAGCTGTCATCAGCTTACAAATAGTGCATGTTTTGTCATGCAAAGTCTACGCATAGCCCTGTCACAGGGGTCAGGCAATGCTTAGGTGGTAGGCGACTGTGACCATGTATATGCCATGTATAGGCCATGTGCATGCCATGCGATGGGAACTCCACACAGACAAAAACACTGTTTTGTAGTGGTTCACAATTAGTGTGTTCGACTGCAATGAAGGCTCAAGGTTGAGGGCCAAGGTGCTGTAATGGTGCAAATGATGCCACCCCTGACTGTATTTGTCATGACGTGGGTTGTGGCAGGGCGCACCTCAAACTCGTCTGTTGTCCCACGCTCAAAGCAGTCTGGGTTGGCATTCTTGAGGAACACCTTGCCGGTGGCTGCCAGGCTGCCTTGGATGTCGACGTACACATTGGCATCTACACAGCAAGCACAGCACACCCCATTACATGCCTATGGTTGGGCAGCTAAGGGTGTGTGGTTGCCAAAAGACGGGCACAACACAGCCACTACACACAAGGGCAGGTGTATGCACTGTAGTATGGCATGCACGCGAGGGCATTTGAATGCCATGTGCTGGTGCCAATGCTGCTGAACATGTGACGACTCCGTTCTACTCGCTCTTCTAAATCTTAGCTGAGCTGAGCTTGTCTTGGCTCAGCATTAGCCTGACCAGCCTCACCTAGGCTGCATGTTAGTACACAAGCCCTCCTCATCCCCTACCCTTGGCCACTATGACCCCTTCACAGCAGTTGCCCCCGCCCCTGCCCCTGCCGCTGACGCCAAACATGTCACAGGAAGACACCCTACTAGCATGCTGCAAAGGTGTGGGCCTGAACCCTGACCCTTCATCTTCACTATCACTACAAGGGATTTGCTGACAACAGGAAACAATATGTCAGCGTACAAAGGTGTGGCCACAACCCCGATCATCATCACAGGGGAAAATGCTGACAACGAGCCAGCCACCAGGCTCTCCCGGCTGACCAATCTTTACCACACCTGTGCCAGCAGAGCGGATGTCAGATGTGCGCACCAGCACCTGCAAGGCAGCAACGGACACGCCAGCAGGTGCTCTGCACATGTCATGTCGGTGGTTTTCAATACCTGCTAGGGCCTGCAGCTCACAGCTGAGTGTCAAGTCACACTGCAGGCCAGTGTGACTCAAACGAGACTTGGGCCATCGATTGGGCCATCTGCACTGCCCAGGGGCTGGCTGGAGGAACAATGCCCAAGATAGTAGCTTCACTCACACCACACGGGGAGATGCCACATGGGCAGATGCCATAACATGCGATGTTGATGAGGGTGCTCGAACGGGTATTGGAAAATGAGTGATCGGCAATGTTTGGTGAAAGTTTGTGTGACGTTTGGGTAACATTTGGCGGTTGGGTAAGGGTTGATGACGGGCAGTGGGTGCAACAATAAGGGTCTTAGTAAGGTGCAGGAGGGCTAGGTTGGCATGTCGTCCTGGACTAGCTGTGCGGCAGCCTGTGGCTCCTGCCTTGTAGCTCTTGCGGCCTGCAGTCGGGTCCAGGAGGGTGGCGGGAATCTCAACCCTGGGGGTGCGCTGCCCCAGCCAGTTCGCAAAGGGGAAGAAGTAGCGCTCGCCCGTAGGGGCCTGTAGCCAGCAGCACAAAGATGTGGGTGTGACCATCAACACCAACATTGCATTGGGTGAAGGCAGGCGGAGTTCCCAGGTAGGCAGCCCCTGAAAAAACTGTGAGGCCTCACAGCCTTAGGATGAGGTGTGACCTCCTGAGCTAGACTTGTTCCAAAAGTGAGCTGGAGCTGTACCCTGGCCAGCTGTCAATGTAGGGATGCTCATGCACTCATGCACTCATGTGATAGTGCTTTCACACCCAATGTAACAATCAGCCTGGTCTGGCTTCTTGGCCTTGGTCCATGGCAGGAGTAGGACAGGCGTGCTTCACAGTGTTCAACGCCCTCGACACCAGGTGACTTGCCTGGATGACCACATGGTCCAGGTGCCAGTTTGGTTTCAGGCTCTTGCAGTCGCTCTCCAAGCGGATAGCTCTAAGGCCTCCGAGATGGCGGCAGCTGACCCTGAACTCGTCCACCTGTGACAGGCATTGGTACTCTCAGCTCGTCAGCAGCCATGTAATCAGGGTGCTACTTAAATTACTGTCATCGTCATTGAGTGTGCAGCAAACAGCATTGCTGTGTCATAGCAAATGAGATGACCAAGCAGTCATTGCAGCAAGTCATACAGAAAGGCATGCAGCAACTAAGACCAGGTTGTCATTGTGATGAGGCTGCAGCTTGGGTGAGGCCCAGGTGGGGAGGCCCAGGCAGCCAGGTCTTGCCCACTTGTGCACGCTCAAACGTGTCCTTGGCCATGTCTAGCAGGGGCTTGCGGCCACTGGAGCCCAGGTCCCCCACAATCTCCAAGACAATGCTTGCGTCCCTGTCATGCACACAGGCACATGGCGGATGGTAGGTTGCACCCAACATGAGTCATTGGGTTCCTTGTCATACAAGGGGTAAGGAAGCTGCTATGGCAGGCGACAAGACGCTGCAGCCAGAAGACGCATCTTGCTCACTATGACAAGCATGACGCAGTGCTGAATCGACGCCGTGTCACCGTCAGCTTGATGTGGCTGCTTGGCATGAAGCCCTGGTAAGGTCACGCTTGTCACTCACGTTCCCGCAAAGCGCACATCGCTGGTGTGCACCCACACGCGGTAGTCTGCCTGGTCGCCGCGAGGGTCATTGCGCACTGCCTGCAGCTTGACCTCTGGTTGGTACTGCGGTCACACGGTGTGGGGGAGTAACCAGGCCGTAGCGCAAGCCGCGGTGAGCCAGCATGGTGCGGAACGGAGCGCAGAAAAAGATAAGGCCGCCCTGAGGAGGCTGGTGCATGGTAGGCGCACCTGCGGTGTCGGTCCCAGCCAGCAGCGCGCTATGAAAAACACCGGCGGCGCCGCAATAGTCTCGACCACCACGAAGTCCAGCGCCCACGTTGGTTTCACGCTCTTGCAGTCGCTGCGCACCAACAGATACTGAGGCGCACCGACGTCCGGCATGGTCAAGGTGAACGTGTCTTCCTGTTGAGGTGAAGCAGCGGGGTAGCGAGCAGGGGGGTGTCATGGCATAGCTGCACCCAGCCTAGTCGATGCGGTAAGAGGTATCGTAATTTGTGGTAAAGACATTGCTGATAGGCATAGGGTGTGCTGTGTGTACAGCTTGGCTTGGAAGGCATAGCACTTGCCTGCGCTCGCTCAAACGTGTCATGGTTGGCAATAAGTTTGTGCCAGCCAGTCTCTCCCTTTGACCCAATGAGGGCTACGCCAATGGACGCATCTGTGCCTGCAGACATAGGAGTCGTGCAAAAGGTATGTGATGACATGGAAAGATTTATTGGTTTCGTGATGTGCTGCTGCTGTTGCCACCAGCTCCTAATGCTTCTGAAGTAGCCCCTGCTGATGCTGCTGATGCTGGTCCTACAGCAGCCCCGTGCTGCTGCTACCCACTGCTGCTATCATTGCCTGCTGCTGGTGCCTGGTAGTGGTGGTGGTGGCAGTGATGGCAGTGATGGCAGTGGTGGCAGTGGTGGCAGTGATGGCAGTGGGGTGGCAGGGACGTAGAGTGCTAAGGAGCAGTAGGAGAAGGAGGAGGATGAATTCGGAAGGATGGTTGCCCTGCTGACCTGCTCCCTTGAGGTCTGAGGTGAACACCCGCACTGTGTACACCAACTGCAGCCAGCAGCACCACACCAGCAAGCGTCAGCATGCAGCAAATCTGTCACCACAGACTGCATCGAGTTGCATCAACATGCAGGAGGTTGGGCAGATGAGGGGTCCAGAGTGAACAGGAAGTAAGGAGGAGAGGCGGGGGAGGCGAGGCAGAGAAGCAGTCAAGGTGAGGGAGCGGTGGCAGGTAAGGTGGGCTGATGGGGCAGACCAATTTCTAGGCTTGTGCGGAAAGGTGGTGCTGCTCACCTTTGGTATGTCCAGCTCCCTCTGGGCAGGGAAGAGCTCTTTAGTCATGCCCTTCTCCTTATCGAACCACCTGCACAGTGGGATGCATGTGTCCTCGTAAAGCTAGATTTGTGGATACACGGTTGAGGCCAACCATGGTGGTATGACATAGGCAAAAGTCGCACTCACTGCTGGCAAGGGAAGTAGACTGCAGCCGCTGCTGAGCTAGCCAAGCTATCGGAAGGGTACACCTGGACAGCATTCGAAGTGGGACTGGAAGACAGGGAACACTCTTCCCTGATTGAGGCAAGTGTGTACCAGCCATCAGCCACAGCAATAGGTGCCCAGGCAGCAATGCAATCCTGCCACGAGGGTTCCATGAGGATCGTGTCATGAGGATTCCACAACATGTCGTGGCAGTCTGGCAAGGAAGTGTCATCGATGTGGAGTTTGTAGTCATCAAGGGTGCGACCGAGGATGCTTCCGATGCGACCAAGGATACTTGATTGGAGTAGCTGAGTGAGATTACCCGCAGTCCAACATGTTCGTCCATGCTGAATAAATGGCAAGGAAGTGTGTGTCATTAAGCAGGCTTACCAGAATGTGGCTCAGGTGCCATAAGGGCCGACTGCCGCTCCCGTCTGATCTGACCACCTGTGGTAAGCACGCACAACTGCTCATGTGCGTTAGGGATCTGTGTGACTGGTCAGGTCTGGTCAGGTCAGGTCAAGTCGGGAACTTTAAGTTGTTCGGTTGGTTGGGTCGGGTCGGGTTGAAGGATGAATCTGCAAGGCCAGCTACTTCAAGCATTACGTGGCCCCAGGCCAACAAATGCCTTACCAGCTTGGTCAGCCGGCCCAAGTCTGCACCCTCCATGTGGAAGACGTCTCCCTGGCCGCGATCAAACGCGCCCGGCATATCAAGGCGCTCAGGTCCAAGCTTGCCCTGCAGCAGCCACACAGGCACAGCAGCCCCTCACCTGCTGCATGGCTTGGACTGGCAACTGAATGTGATTACGGCGATATGCATTGGACACAGCATTAGCTCGGCATGTCTTGTCTCGTAACAAGGGCCCACCATCAGCATGGCAGCATGCAGCAGTCCCAGCATGCAGCATGGTGGCATGCAGCAGGGTGTCTGCATGCACCGGGGTAGCATGCACCAGGGCCCGAGCAAGCTCACCAAGGTGCCATGCATCTCCAGGTAGATGTTGGAGTCTGTGCCGCTGCCCCGCATGTCTGAGGTGTAACCTGCATGCAGCACGCAGCAGGGGGCAAGGCAGCCCTTCAGCCCGTTGGAGGGTGCAGTGGCAACAAGGGTAGTGTGCTTGCTCTCAAGACAAGTGCTTGTACTCATCATGCTTGCCCTTGCCTTGCAGTCCCTGAACACCTTCTTGTGCCAGTGCCAACTCTCTTGATCATGCTGGTGCTCAGATTGGTGTCAGGCACTGCACTCTCCTTGAATGCTGGCGCCTAGCTTCAGCCCTTGTGCCGGACCCACTAAGCGAGTGCCTGGGTTTCCACTGATGTCTGGCTTTTCCCCTGGTGCCCAGCAGCCTTCGCAGGATGCCCCTAGCCCCCATGCCCCTGATGCCCCTGAACACCCTTCACAGCATCACAGGGTTATCGAGCAGCCTTCACAGGGTGCTCTAGAGCCCATGCCCATAAGGCCTGCGCAAGGCACTGCACTCACACTCGATACGATAACGCAGGATGTTTGGGATCGGCCTGTCAGGCAACAGCTCCACACTGGCCGGCACTGCTGGGTCCTGCATGCAGCACACAGCAGGGGGCAAGGCAGCGAGCCCGTGCCTGCAAACCGAGAACTCACGGCAAATGCAAGGCCAAGGCCAAGGGCAACGCAGCCAAAGCCGAAGCAGCACTACAGCCTGGCAGGTGGGTGGACCGGGACTACCTTGAACATGCAGCACATTGGGAAGAGCAAGTGGCGCCTGTGTGTATCAAGATGATGCCGTGTGATGGTGTGAGTGCGCCTGGTCCCTGACCTCAGAGCGGACCCAGTCATTGCAGACAAACGTGGTCACTGCCTTGGTCTTGGCGCACGTGACCACCACCATCAGCAGGTGCCATGCAGGGTTGGCTCCGCTGTTATCATGCTGTATCAGCATGCGCCTCAGCACGCCAAGGTACTTCATCCTGCATGCGGCATGCAGCAGGCAGCCAACTTTGCGCAGTCACACATAGCACACTAGCCTAGGCCATACACCGCCTGGTGTACAGGCACTCTCACCCTGACTGTAATGGCAAGGGTGAGCCGGCTCGAGTCTGGCCCTCCAGGTCACAGCTTTGCAGGTTGCAAACACAACCTCTGCATGTACCTTGCAGCAGGGGCCAGGCAGCCGGTGCTGAACCTACTTGTACGAGAAGGAGTCCACCGTGCCCCTCTCAAACGCCTCCTTGGGCGCCACCACGCGCTGCACCTCGCTGTCCTGCTCCTCCCCGCACAGCTGGAAGTACACGGTGGCGTCCGTGCCTGCGCCTCGTACCCTGCTGGTGTGGAAGTCCACCTGACAGGCAGCGGCCAGTGAGCAGACGCAGCAGTGGACCAGCATGGGCAGGTACGGGCAGGTATTGCAAGCACAAGGGGCTATGCATACCAGCAACATTGCGCTGGCCCATCTACAGCAGGTAGGTAGTTGCTCATGGCTTGCTTCATAGACTAGTTTATGAGCAAGCACGCTCTTGACAAACAGGTGTAGTGTGGTGAGGGTAAGGATCAACCTGCCTGCCTGCCGCTCGCTGCTACTGGCCTGCTGGCCTGCAGCCTGTGTCACCTTGTAGTCTGTGAACACCGCTCTGGGGTCCTCCAGGCAGACGGGCAGGGTGCGCTCCAGCAGGCCGTCCTCCAGCCCCTGGCCCAGCCACTTGTTGCAGGCAAACCAGTAGGAGCGGGGCCCGTGCTCCTCATCAACCACCTGGAGAGGCACCAAGGGGTGAACAAATGTCGAAGGGGTGAACTTGTGCAGTGTACACTGTCACACTCATGTCAAAGCCCATGCAACTGCTCATGCTCATGCCATGTGGAAGAAGGGCAAGGCGCACCCCTGAGACCAACCTGCTCCCCAAGTGGGGTGAACACTGAGACACTCGTGCTACTGCCATGTGGAGGAGGGGCAAGGCCACCCGCCCTTCTGATGGCCGGCCACAGGTAGCAAAGGTGTCATTATCACCACAGCCTGGCATGTGCCATTCCTGTGCCATGCATTTGTAAAGATCACCTTGCATGTGTGATCTTTTTGTGTCGAGCAACCCATTGGCATCTCCTTGATGTGCTGCTCAAGGCAGGCCAGGGGCAAGGAAGATGGGTGGCTGACCAGGGGTAAAGTGACTACATGCTGAATGGCATGCTAGGGCACAGCGCTATTAGTAAGGGCAGAGCCTGTGACTTGCCTGGACCACCTCCAGGTGCCACTCAGGCCCTGAGCCCATGTTGTTGTGACCCACTGTCAGCGCCCTGATCTCGCCCACAAAGGGCAGCACCAGCCTGCAGCACCACACAGTGCAGTACACACACATCTGTGGCAGGCATGTGTGGCCATGCATTCCCACTCAAGGGCAAGGCCAAGCAGTAGGAGGAGGAGGAAGGGGGAGGTGGAGGGTAATAAGGAGGAGCAGCCAGGGGAGAAGCCAGGGAAGGGTTCTGAGGAGAAAGGCAGGAGGCCAGGAGGAAGCCAGGAAGAAGCTAGATGGAAGCCAGGAGGAAGCCAGGGGAAGCCAGGAGGGAAGGAGCCAGGTGGAGGAGAGAAGCAGCCAGGGGAGAAGTAGGGGCTTTGGGGAGTGAAAGGCAAGGTGTAGGTAAGGCCCCCCACACGGACAGCTCAAACTCCATGCTGATACCCAACCCCTAGCACGAACTACGTTTCGCTCCTCTCGTGATGCAGCAACAGGTGGTGTGGGGCTGGAGGATCTACCTGGTGGTGTGTGATGCAGGTGATGTCCCGGTGGTGTAACAGGCCTGAGGCTCTACCTGAACGTGTCTGTCTGGCCTCGCTCAAAGTGCTCCAGGCGGGAGGGCAGGGTGGTGGAGGGGGTGCTGCCCAGGGACCCATGCAGGGCCACGTACACGTCTGGAGGCAGGTGAGCGGCAAGCAGGCAGGTGGGCAGGGCAGGGCGTCAGGCAGATGTTGAAGGAGAAAGATGCAAGTCAGCAGGTGGTGAAAGTGCTTGCGCTGACAGCTACAGCCACAGACCCTCTGCCAGGGACAGCGGGGCGGCTCACTGCGTTCATATGAGGCAGCCGCAGCATGCCTTGGGCGCCAGGCAGCAACCAAGGGTGAGGCCAAGGGCAACGGCTTCGTATCCAAAGGGTGTCAGCTGATAGGAGCTCATGAGATGACAACGTGCAGCGCATGTAGACTTATAAAGGGTGAGGCAAAGGGTACTGCCATCCCTATGACAACTACCAACCACATCCACACCATCCACAGCACCAGGCAGAGTACTGCGCATCCGCTCATGCTGGTTTCTGCCATGGAGCGAGGGTGACACGGTCTACTCCCTCTAATCATTTAGCTCAGGGTCTGTACTCTAACTGAAGATATACTCGTCCAGCTGAGGATCCAATCATCTAGACTAAGCTAATAACCCAACTGAGCACCTGGCGACACCATGTGAGGGGATCATCTAGTTTGAGGCTGCTGTTGCTGCATTGCCTGGTGCCTGCTTGGTGTGGCCATGCAGAGCGAGGGGCTGTGCGGTGTGGTGGCCAGAAGGGGCCTCGTGGCCTGAAGCTACCTGGCTGCCAGCAGCGGCCAGACTTCCTGCGACAGCCAGCCTGCCTGCAGCCTCACCGGCATCAGTGCCTGCGCCGCGAATGTCAGAGGTGGAGATGTTGAAGGTGTAGGGCACCAGGCGCCCCGCATCTGGCGCCACGCGCAGCAAGCGCTCTGTCTGCCCGTCCCCAATGCGCGAGTCAAACCACTGGCGGCAGGGGAACACGAACACCTGCACGGCAGCACATGCAGAGCATGGCAGGTGGCTAAACCGGCACCAGGCAGCTGGTCCTCTCACTGACAACATTACTGTACTGCTTATGCCATGTGATGACGATGCATGGTAAAGATGACGCTGAGGCTGCCATGCAACGTTGATTACAGTGTTCATGTATTGAAACGTGCCGTGGCCACGGAAGCAACCTGCAATGGATGGCCAGCAGGTTAACACCCTCACGGCATCAGGCCATGGGAGCATCACAGAGCACAGTGTAACCCCTTACCACACAAACCTTTCTCACCCTATCTCACGGTTGAGACTTGATGCGTGGGTTTGATGATGCTTTGACAATGCAAAGGTGATGAAGTGCAACAACTGGTGCGCAGTCCTTCACTCACTACCTGGGCATGTGGGCATGGTGTTGGCAGGGTGGATGCAGGCCCCACCTGCTCTGTCTTGGTGTTGGTGATGGTCAGGTGGTCCAGGTGCCAGGAGGGGGAGTGGCCTGCTGAGTCATGGCCCACAGTGACCTCCAGCAGCTCGCCCAGGTTCTCGTCGTCCACAATGAAGGTGTTGGTAGCGCCCCTGTGCAGCTTGACATCAGCAGGTGGGCAACATGGGCGGGAAAGCAGTTCCTCAGTGGAAAGTGGCACGTGAGCAGGCACAGGCAGGGCGACAAACGCACAACAGGCCCTGCACATGGTGGGCAACATGAGGTGGTGGGCATTAAGGGCAAGGAAGCAAGGAGCAGGAGATGGGGACGAGCAGGCTGGCTTGGGCGGGAACATGAGCAAGGGAGAAGTTTGGGCAGAAAGGGACATGGAAAGGGGAGTGGCAGGCTGGCCTGGGCAACACAATAGTGTGAGGACAGCAGGGCTGGTTTGTGTGACAACACTGGGAGGCAAACACAGGGTGCAGGCTGCATGCCATGCGTTATTCTTGGGCCATGTGCAGGCTGCATGTCATGTGTTGGTGTTGAGCCATGTGCCAGCCCCTTTCTACCCTACCCTTTCTACCCTAACTTAACCATCATCAACAACACTTATGGTGAGGCAATTGTGAACACCACCAGCAGTGCTGCACACATCTCCCAGCCACATCATGCCATAGGTGCTGTGCACCCAGCCTGGCCGTGTTGCAAGGCGGCCATGCTGCCAGGGCTGCCAGGTCACCTGACGGATTCACATGTGGATGGCTGAGGTGTCTGTGACGCGTCATGACTGTGTCAAGCAGTCAATGATTTTCTTTGACACAGCTGGCACCTGGGGGGGCTGGGGTGCTGACGAGGTGCCATGCTGCCAGGGCTGCCAGGGCTGGCAGGTCACCAATCAAAGTTAGGAGGCTAACGCGGTGCTGCAGGCCTGCTGCAAGGTGGTGTGCAGGCCCAGGGGCACAGACCAGCGGTGGGGCAGGGTGGTGCTAGTGGGTACCTTCCGCACGGTTGGTAGGTCACCTGTTGAAGTCGTCGTGGCCGGAGGTTAGCAAGTGGCGGCTGCCATCGCCCAGGGTGCCATGCATTACCAGGTACACGTTGGCGTCCGTGGAGGCGCCACGCAGGTCACTGGTCACAGTCATGACCTGCTTGCAGCCAGGCGTAGCCAGGTGCAGCCAGGCCGAGCCCCTTCATTGTTGCCCCACACATAAACACCAGCTGGCCACAACACTCAGCACCTTGACGGCTGTGCTGTCTGGGGGTCTGACTCCCTTTGTGCAGGAAACACAAAAACATTCGCAAAAGCATGCCGGATGCACCCCTACACACCTCAGCAAGCACCCTTATTACACACACAGCAAGACCCTGTCTGAACTCTGCAGTGGCACCAGCGAGACCAGCGGCAAGGTGGCAAAGTGGTGCTTGTGCATGAGCTCAGCAGTGGACAGGCTCCAAATCTGTGAGAATAGCTTACACAGCCCCCACACAGCCAGGCAGCCACACAGCCAGCAGCCTCAAAGCCCGGACCAAGTGCTCCCCCGCCAGCCAAGCGCATGAAACGCACCAAGGCTGCGCAGACAGCCGAGCCCACCCAGCTCACCAAGGGCAAAGGCAAGGCCAAGGTCAAGGCTGCACAGCCTAACCCTCAAGCACTGCAGCCAGGCAAATGAGTGGACCGGGACTACAATGCAGCATTGAACGTGCAGCACATTAGAAAGAGCAAGTGGCGCCCGTTGGAGCTGTGCTGGTGGCCAGACCTGCCAACTCTGCCAGCCAACAGCAAGGAGTACCCAGACCTGAGCTACAAGCAGCTGCAAGACCGGCCACCAAAGGCCAACCAGCAGCAGCCTGTTGAGGCTCAGTAGTGCGTGCTCTCTCTTGAGCGGTCGTCAGCTTACATCAGACACTACACAAGACATCACCCCTAGTGAGGGGATCAAATCCTGCCCTTGCGTGGCACTTATTGCCCACTGGGCTGATGATGGAGGTGCAGAGGTGAATCATTGATGGAGGCAGGGGATGTCATGTGGCTCTGGACATCTGACCACCATTGCCTCCATTGGCCCACAGCCGCCTGCTGTGCCCCACACCTTGTATTGCAGTAGGGGGCTCTGGTGCCCAGCTAGCAGCACTCTGCTTATGCGTCCATCGTCCATCTGTCAGGTGCAGCCATCCATCACCACTCACAACATCAGCAGCGGCGTAAAGGAGGGGTCGTGGTGGCAGTGGGGCATCAAGGAGGGCTCATGGTGGCTTAGGGCATCAGGAGAGGTCAAGCTTGTGACCCACAGCCAGGTGGCAGGACTACTACTTTGGACACTGTCTCATAACCAACCTATGCAAGTCACTCTGGTGCAGAATGGTTGACCCATTCACTTGAGGCATTGCTATCAGCCTCACCCATTACCCATGACATGATGCCTGCCTGTACCTGCACCACCACCCAACTCCATCACCTCGCACCCACCAGCCTGACATCCTACACACCACCCTTCACCAAATGCAACATGGAACATACTGTAGCACTAAAATGAGGGGCCGGGATGGGTGCTGCCAGCCTGCACCACTCACCTGCACGGAGAACCAGCGCTGGCACGGGAACACAACCCATGCGCTCCAGCCACCCTGACTGCCTGCCGCCGCAGCTCTGGCTTTGGCCGCCCGGCCTGCCTTGGCTGGCTGCAAAGGAGATGCCTGGCTGGCAGAGAGAGATACTGGCTGCTGAGGTGACCTGGGTGCGACTTGGTGATATGAGGCTCGCAGGCCTGGAGCCTGAGCCGGCTTGGATGGAGAGGGCTTGGGGGAGACGTAGGTTGCGGGGCTGAACCTGGGAGATGTTGGGAGCACCGGGGTACCCGGCCGTGTGACGGGGTTCGGCCCCGGTGGGGCTGGGCCGGTCCGCTTGCGCACCTGCAGAAAGGTCAATTCACTGGAGGCATATTTTTAACGGCATCGTGGCAGCAGTCACTCGACGGGACATAACCTGGCTTAGCCTTCGTGGCTACCGACTGCTTTGCGTGACATGGTTTGCACGAGCATCGCGGCTTCCCACTGGGCATGAGACTGAACTCTTCCAATGGTTTGCTTTGGTGGCACTTATTGCAGTTGTGCAGCGTCATCGCAGTCAGACTATCGCAGTCAGACTCACTCCGCTCGTGAGCCCTCATTTCTTGGAGGTGTGAGATAGGCCTGCTCGCGCAAATTTTATAGCGCAAAGTGACATGGCCCACTCACCCGGATGTAGTCCAGGAACCAGTCGGGGTGACGCCCGGTGTTGTCGTGCCACACTTTTAACACTTTGGGAAGACCCACGTCCTTGGCGGTGACCTGGCGGTCAGCGGTAAGGCAGACACACGATTTGAAAGCTGTCGCGCTGGCATCAAAACTTAGGTTGAGACAGTGTCCCGAGTCACGCGCGCGCTTTAGCGTCGAAGATGTAGCGGCGTGTGCTCACATTGAAAAGGTCCACAGCTCCCCGGCCGAAACTCCGCTGATGCGAGTCAGCGTTCACAAGGCGAATGTCGCCGGAGACCACTTCGTCGTACGGGCCGCGCATTTCGATGTACACGCGGGCGTCAGTGCTTGCACCCTGCTCAGACCAAGCAGCAATGGCTCATGCAAGGCCACGCGATGCGCTCCGCCGTACGAAGCCGCTACTGCCGCCACCGCCTGGGCTGCAGCACACGCGCACCTTCATCTTGCCAGTGCAAACCTCAACCTCGTACACCGAGCAGTTTGACAGCTTGTCCTCTAGAGTGCGGTTCCGAGCCTTCTCTTCGAGCCACTGCCTGCAAGAGCAGCAGCAGCAGCAGCCCACGGAGGGCCCATGATGCACTACATAGCCTCAGCACTTCGTCATCCCTGCATTAGGCTTGTTCCACTAGAATGACTATGAGCACACCCCAGTGAAAGCACCAGCCATCATCACCATCAGAACATCACTTCTGCCAGTCATTGTCATTCCAACATACAAACGCAGAGGCGCAGGTAGCCTTAGCACATGTGAGCCAAGGAGGGGTGGCATTGAGCTGACGTCACACAGAGTAGCTGAAGGAGGGTACATGTGTGCAGTAGTTGGGGCGGCGCACCGCCAGTACTCAGAGTCGTTGTGTTGAGGGATCAATGACGCCTCATGCAGGGACTTGCGCAGCAGATCATTTTGAGCCAGTAAACGGGCTGTTGCATGAACCTGCAGGCAAGTGGGCATGCAGACAACCAGTGAAGGCGTACAGTGCCTGACATCTATAGTGAGTCCAGTGACGGAAGCATGACTAAGACACTCACACATGGCAATGTGGGGCATTGCTGTAATACCTTTTTTCTGTGAGACTTTGACTGGCCTCAAGCATTGTGCTAGGTATGCCTCATTCTGCATGGCATGTTTGTTTACTGCCGCTGCTGCCGCTGCTGCCGCTGCTGCCGCTGCTGCCGCTGCTGCCGCTGCTGCCGCTGCTGCCGCTGCTGCCGCTGCTGCCGCTGCTGCCGCTGCTGCCGCTGCTGCCATGCGTGTGTGAGCTCCCTGTGTGCTGTTTGGTATACCAAGGTTCTATCTGGCACACTTGAACACGCACCGCCTCTTTGCTGTCGCTGGCACGCAAAGTGTGATGAAAGCAGTGCAACCAGGCATCGGTCAGCGCCTGGACCCACTCCTTGGCCTGCATTCAGCCACAAGGCAGAGGCAGGTGTTGGCTGTGGGGCAGGGGCTGGGCCTGGGTTACAATAGCAATACAAGCCATGCTAGGGCCTGCCATCCTCACATGAGTATCATCGCACATTGTGCACCACCATGCACTTGGATCATAAGATACCTTGGCAGGCGTCTCAGCTGCCAGGAAGAAAGTGTGTGCGCCCGAAACGATGCCAAAACATGTGTTGGGCTGGAGCTTTACTCCTAAGTGGGCAAGGACCCTGCAGCAGTTACAGAGCACATGCTGCTTTGGGAGACACCAACGAGGTGGAGCGGCATACCTAGACATAAAGCATGATACCACTGTTCACTTGGCTCACCACACAGTGATCATGATGCTGCATTGTCAAATCTGCAGCTCACAGAGCCTACTGGATTCGACGCATTAGTGGCTGGGCACTCCTTTTATAGAGAGGGCGGCTGCAGCTCAGCAAAAGCAGCAACCGCTGAGCCGCCAGCCTGGTATGTCTGCTGGATATTGAAAACTTCACCGCATGGCTGCGTCTACAAAATTGATGCACACAGTGCTGACATGAAACCTCCTGCATCATCCTCTACTTATTGGCATTCCTCCTGCAATGCATCTGTAGCTGGAGACTCAAACAACAAGTGAGGGTCATTGTGTATCTACAGTGACAAACATCTCACATCCAGCTGCGGTAAGGACATTTCTTGCATGTTCTAGCCTCATGAGATGAAGGCGAAAGGGTGGTTGAGCAAAGAGGCAACCCCACTTGCCTGTTGTCAACAAAGGCGACGCCTGCACTGGGCACTGTTGCCTGATGGCCTCCTACCCGCCCTCGTCTGCAGGGGTGACACCACGGTGTGTAAGAGTCCCAGCCGAGGTCAGGGCAGGGGTGACGCATGTACATAAGATTGGCACATACGGCTGTCTTGCCAACCTGAAGTGCTGGCAAGTGGGGACCCTACCCTATCCCCTACTTGCCAGTACGGGTATCAGTACTGGCAGCACTCGTCTGCAGGGGCAACAGCATGCCAGAGCTTATCACGCTGTGCTCTTGAGACCATTGCAAAAGATGTTTAAGCTAGGAAAGGGAGATGGGGGCGAAGAGCAGCTGCGGTAGGGTGGTGGCATCCTAGGTTTCAAGTCACTCGTAAGCCACTGTAGCTGCACAGCATGGCGTTGACCATCTGCCTGAGCTTCAGTTGAGCCGGGCCACTGGGAGCCATCTTGGCAGTGTGCATGCTTACAGTGACGACGACCTTTAGGGCTGGTTAGGATTGGTTTGTGTTCGCCAGGCTAGTAGCCTAATAAGCATCATTAGCTGTTAGTTTTCATGAGGTGCCCAGTGGTCTAGGGGGAACGTGCCATCGATGTGGGGTTGGCAGTCATCAAGGGTGCGACCGAGGATGCTTCAACATGATTGGAGTAGCCGAGTGAGATTACCCGCAGTCCAACATGTTGTTCCATGTTGAATAAATGCTGTTGTTCTGTGAAGTGGAGAGTGCAAGTCGTCACTGTAAGCATGCATACTGCCAAGGTGACTCTCAGGCAGGGCAGGTGCAGCGTTGGGTGCTCGCCCACCCTCATTCGCTAACCCGCTTCTCCCTCAGCCCAACCCAGCCCACTCCCACTTCACAGCGCAGGCCATGCCCAACCCACATTCGCCTACAGCTATGTGCACTGTTGCAGCAACAACCTTACCCCATTAAGCTGAGTATATGAGTATGCATGTTTGTATTGCAGCAACACCAACAGGCAAATGGCATGCTATGATGATGATGACCTTGCCCCAACAGCGTGGGCCCTGTTGTAGGTGAAGCCCGGCTCAGCCCCTGCGCGGCATGAGCTTTTGTGAAGGTGGTCCCCTGAGCACTGTGCCCCTGTGAGCACCTGAGCACCTGTGAGGCAGAGGCCGCACAGGTACCCTATCCAGGCAGATGAACTTGGTGTTGGCGCCGGGCACTGGCTTCTCCTTGACAGCCTCCGGGCTGTAGTACAACCGGTCATCCACTAGATAGAACTGCAGACAGGACGCATCCGTGCAGCACGCACAGTGCATGGTCGGCCCAGGTGCTGGCCATTACCACATGCTGGACCGCATGTATTACACCACGTCGCAAACGTGCACCGCTGAGTGAGGAGGTTGGGTGCTGCGCCTGTGGCAACTGCAGACTCTCATGGCTTAGTGCCCCATGACCAAGTACTCCCAACTACAATCACTGCTGGCCAACAAGCCCAGGCTGTCATGATGTTACGACTGTCATGCCTCAGAACTGCCGACCATTAGTATGCCTTGGTTACTTGGAGGGGTGTTGGCGCTGTAGTACAGCCCAGCCCGTATTCATAAGCCATATTGAAGCCGTATTGACATAGGGTGCGATGGTTGCGACAGGCAACGCGCTCGGGCACCAGGGAGGACCCAGACCTGGGTTACAAGTGGTTGCGAGATTGGCCACCCATGGCCAACCAGCACCAGCCTGTGGCACAGTGAAGCGTCCCCTCTTGAGCTGTCATCAGCTTACATTAGCGCATGCATGTCATGCCAACTCTATGCTACTGCCCTGTCACAGGGGTCAGGCAACAGTGTAGGTGGAAGGCGCCCATGCCATGTAAACCAACAGACAAGACAACACCCCTGGTGAGGGGACCATATACTGCCTTAGCCGATGAGGGAGATGCTTCTGCCAAGGGTGTCCTTCAAAGGTGGAGTCGTTGATCAAAGTCATTGTAGTCACTACAGCGACAGCAACATAGTTCTAGGTAACTCTGCATGTGTAAGGATGTGCATACACCTGCATATGTCAAACTTGTTACCCAACTGCAAATGTCAGACTTGATATGATCAGATAGGTAACAGTGTGATATGTGGGGCACTTGCTGTCACGCAGCAATGGGCGACTTAAGAAAGCAGCTTGGAGGCAGGGTCCTATGACTAGGAGACCTTGGAGAACGGAGGTGGACCAAAGCCAACTAGAGCTAGGAGCCTATCAGCAGCATGTCAGGTTATGTGCTGCCTAAAGAGGTGGCCCACTTGCGTGTGTAGTACAGACGCATGGCCTGTATCTGCTCTCCCCTCCCCCTTTTGTTAGGGAGCCCAGTGGCCTGATAGGGAAAGTGCCGGCTTGGCCAGCAGACGTCAGTGATGACCCTTTGCCTGTTAGCTGCAATGCGGTATTTTTTCACGGGAAATTCACGGGCTGTATTTTTCACGGAAAGCCCAAATTGTTAGGAAATGCCCCCGCCAGTCGCACTGCGCATCGCGTGATGGCTAAGAAGAAGCGGAAGTGTAGCGACAAGAAACATAAAGGTTCGTGTCCCCAGCCGTGACGTGAGCCCTAGACATGAGTTAAGCGCTGTTAGATAACCCGTCGCTCCTGTTGGTTCCATCGCAGTGTCTCGTTCCGCCCAAGGCAAGCAACGCCAGGATCGTCGAGATGGCTGGGCAACGAGCAGGCGTCAGGTCCGTGTGTCCCCGCCTTATGTGTCCCCGCACTGTTTGTGTTGACCCCGCCTTGTGTCTTGGCCTGTCAAGACGGCAACTTTGCTTGGCTGCAGGTCATCAAGGTCCCCGAGGGCGCAGTGCTGCGCGGCTGTAAGAAGACCCGGCGCAAGCTGAGGGAGCACCTCCGGCTGCGGGCTGAGATCCACTCTCAGCTCCGCGTGAGTTTGTGTTTGACCCAGACACACAGATTGGGGTGGGCATCGACCCCGGCGTCACCCAGGCAGTCAGCGCAGCCTCTGGGGTGTGGGATCCAGCAACAGGCCAGCTGCAGGCAGACCAGCTGCGCCGGTGGAAGCTGACCAAGGGCGAGGTGAAGCATGGCAGTGGCCTGAACAATGCCCGCCGTGCTACTGAGCGGTGGCTAGCACCGATCAAGCCCCACCTCCAGCACCTGGCAGCAGCCAGCTCAGCCGGCACCTCCCTGGTGGCCAACCTGAAGCACATCACCGTCACCCTGGCCACCTGGGATGCGGTGTGGGAGGTGTACCTGGACCTCAAGTGGGCACGGCAGCGGCTGAGGCTGTACGGAGCCCAGGACCGGGCGCTGGAGCAGTTCTTCAACAAGGTGAGGGTGGGTGAGTGGGTGGGTGGGTAGGTGGGGTTTGGGCAGATCGTGGCCCTGATGATTGACAGGGTACGAAACAAAAGAGTACTTGATTGTGCCATGCCTAACCTGGTGCCACCATGTCAGCCACCATGTGTGTGCCTTGTGTGCATGGCTGCAGTTGGAGGAGGGCATGGCGGAGCTGTCCATGAAGCGACATGGGCGTGCCAAGCAGCTGGTGGTGTTCTTTGGAGCAGCTACCATTGGCACTGGGGGAGGTTGGGGTGCTGATGCGGTGTTGCGTGCCTGCCGCAAGGTGGTGTGCAGGCCCAGGGGCACAGACCAGCGGCGGGGCAGGGTGGTGCTAGTGGATGAGCACCGCACCAGCCGGGTCAGCTCAGCAGTGAATGGCCAGCAGCCCTGTGAGGTGGAGCTGGACAAACTCAGTGCCACAAGGCCTGCAGGCTGGAAGCCCCCAGCAGGGCAGGTGGAACCCCGCCTGGTGCGTCCAGCATGGAGCCAGGAGCGTGGCCAGCCAGTGCGGGGCCTGATGTGGTGCCCAGTAGTGGCCCCCCGCAAGCCCCCACAAGCCCCACGCAGCAGCCAGGCAGCCACACAGCCAGCAGCCTCAGAGCCTGGGCCCAGCACTCCCCCTCCAGCCAAGCGCAGCAAGCCGGCAGCTGAGCCCACCAAGGGCAGAGGCAAGGCCCAGGGCAAGGCTGCCAAAGCCAAGCCAGCACCGCAGCCTGGCAGGTGGCTGGACAGGGACTGCAATGCAGCGCTGAACATGCAGCGCATTGGGGAGAGCAGGTGGCGGCCGCTGGAGCTGTGCTTCTGGCCAGACCAGGGAGCTCTGCCAGCCAAGGGCAAGGAGTACCCTGGCTTGGGGTACAAGCGGCTGCGAGACAAGCCACCCAAGGCCCAGCAGCAGCAGCCTGCTGAGGCACAGTAGTGTGTGCCCCCCCATCTGAGCTGTCATCAGCTTGCAATTAGTGCATGTTTTGTCATGCCAACTCTACATCATAGCCCTCGGGTCAGGCAATAGTGTAGGTGGTAGGCTAAACACTCCACACAGCCACACTGTTTGAGTCGGATCTAGTTAGTGGCTGCTAGTGGCTGATAGTGGCTGCTAGTAGGTACTTCTGATCCTGCTCAAATGGTGGCCCTAGTGAGGGACAATGTGGCTGATAGTGGCACTGGTACTTCTGTTCCGGCTCAAATGGTGGCCCTAGTGAGGGACAATATGGCTGATAGGGAAAGTGCCAGTTCCAGAAAGTTGTAGTTCCAGAAGTTGTAGTTCCAGAAGTTGTAGTTCAAGAAGTTGTAGTTGTGTTAGAAGTGTGGACTTTGTGGTCACCAAGGGTGCGCCGGTGACATTACAATTGAAATGTAGTTAACTGAATACCCACAGACTACCAACAGACATCACCTTGTTACTGGTTGAATAGGATAGTTTGCATGAGCTCTGAGATGGGGAAAAGTCATGCAATCTCAGCCAATGCATGCAGGAAAACGTGTGACGGAAATAAGGCTAGTTGCCAAGTTGCATATACGCCGACTGTATTCCGTTCTATCAGCACATCATGTCGTACGCACTGTCCTCAAAGGCATCAGCTGGCCTAGCCAGCGGGCAACGGGTGGCCGGTTCGCGTCGTGCCACCAAGCCTGGGCGACGCACTCTGGTAGCGATGAACGCAATTGAGCTGAAGGCACCCCCTTACCCGCTCGACGCGCTGGAGCCGCATATGTCTAAGTCCACTTTTGAGTACCACTGGGGCAAGCACCACAAGACCTACGTGGTGCGCCATTTGCCAGGCAGGGCAGCATCGCCAGGCAACATCGGGCTGAACTGGGTTTTCTAGCAACTTCCGCCCGTGCGTGCGTGCACAGGATAACCTGAACAAGCAGATTGCGGGCAAGGACTGGGAGAACAAGGAGCTGGAGGAGATTGTGCTGGCATCGTGGAACAATGGGTCTCCCACACCCGAGTTTAACAACGCGGCGCAGGTGTGTCGCTTGCAGCCGTTGATGAGGATCGCCGGTCGGATCACCGCGGATAACGCGCTTCTATGCCGTCTCAGATTTGGAACCACACCTTTTTCTGGGAGTCCATGAAGCCTAACGGTGGCGGTGCCCCTACTGGAGCACTGGCCGAGGCCATCAACCGCGACTTTGGGTCATTTGACGAGTTCAAGAACCAGTTCAAGCAAGCAGGCTTGACGCAGGTCCGCATGCTGGAGTACAGGCAGCAGTGCAGTGCTGGTATCTTGTGAAGGCATCAGCGGTAGTGACAATCGTTGCTGCTGCAAACACACTAGACCACACCATCCTCCCTTCCCCTGCCTTTGCTACTCCCCCTGATTTCCTTCAACACTGAGGCAATGCTGCTGCCGCTGCTGCAGTTTGGCTCTGGCTGGGCCTGGCTGAACTCGGACAAGTCTGGCAAGCTGTCCATCAGCAAGACACCCAATGCTGTCCTGCCTGTGGTGGAGGGGAAGTCTCCCATCCTGACCTGCGACGTGTGGGAGCATGCCTACTACATTGACTACCAAAACAGGCGGCCAGACTTTATCCAGACATTCATGGATAAGCTGATCAACTGGGACATGGTTTCCCAGCGGTACGCAGCAGCACAGCAGTAATGCTTCCAGACCTTGGATGATAACTGAGTTGGCAGGGGCAGGGGCTAAGGGAGCAGCCTCAGCTGCAAGCATGCTGGAGCCATTCTTTCTGTGCATCGTTGGTTGGGATGGTAGTTGTTGCTGCTACCGCGGCTGGCTGAATATGAAGCTCCTGTCAAGTTTCAGGATGTAGTGACGGAGGAAGGGTGTGGGGTAGGGGTGGATGTGAAACGGGAAGCATTTTCAAGTGCCATCAGCATTGCTGTACTGAAATGTGTTGGGCCCACTTCAGGGTCAATACTAGTCGCTGGATTGAAGCTGAGCAGGATACTGTGGTTCACTGATGTTGAGGACAGGGGGCTGGCACCCACTGTGTAACTTCCTGGCTGATACGGATGCACTGAGATCGTAACTGCTGATTGAATAAATGGCGGAGAGGATATGAAAGGTGCTCAAGCCTCCCCCCGACCACTCACCCAGTACTTTTTCCATGCCACATCCAAAGGGGTCTTGCCCACCAGCTTGTGCAGCCAGCCACTGTGCCGCACACCTAGCTGAAACGATTGCACCATCTCCGTGGCTTGAACCTGTAGTGAGAAGCATGGCAGCAGCCTAAGGCAGTGGGAGCACGTGACGCACTAGGAGCATTGTTGTGAAGGAGCAGTGGCATGCTTGTACACCTGCCATTCAGTCCCAAGATGAGGCCCAGCCAAGTCCCCAGCCCTGGAACTCATGCTGAACAGCTGGTTCAGCCAGCCGCATCTCAATAGTCACTTCCTTGTTGACCGACCATCCATGCTGGTAAAGGCCTTTGCCCTTTTGCCCTTTGCCCTTTGGTGGTAGTGGCGCAATGCCTCCGAGGAAGCGGCCCAGTGCCGCGGAGCAAGATCCGCATCCGAAGGCGGGGGTGCGCACAGCCATTTGAAGCTGTCATCAGCTTACGCTTGGTGCATGTTTTGTCATGCCAACTCTACGCATGCCCTGTCACAGGGGTCAGGTAATGATGTAGGTGGTAGGCGACCGTGACCATGTGTATGCCATGTATAGGCCATGGCATACACATGCGATGGGAACTCCACACAGGCAAAAACACCGTTTTGTAGTGGTTCACAATTAGTGTGTTCGACTGCAATGAAGGCTCAAGGTTGAGAGCCAAGGTGCTGGTAAAGGCTGTCCCAACCATAAGCTAGCTTGCTCAGGCAGAGCTGTCTCATCCCACCTCCCAACCCCATAGCAAGTCGGATGGTTAGATGAGGTTGTCGACTGACCTCCAAACACGGGGCCTGGAGCTTGCACATACCATTCTTGCAACACTGGCAATCTGGCAAAAAAGGTTGAGGTGAGGCAGTGGGCAAAAGGTGGAGGATCTACTCACACTACCAGCCAAGCTTTGCCAATGTCAGCTACAGGCAATGATGGGAGTTTATACACGACTGTTGGGCATGGCTGCAGTGTAGGTGGAGTGAAGAAGAGGTCACTACTGGCCCACCCTAAACTTAGCCTGCAAGGGGTAAAGTACCGGCTAAGCAAACACTGTTGGTAAGCTATACCGAAAAAACAGATAGGTGAAGATAGCAATAGCCCCACATGGGCACGACCCAGCATGCTGCATGCTACCCAACATCCTCACACCTGGGACAGTAGCGTGTCTCTGACATAGCCCTCCCCTGGCCCAGTTGTCGGTCTACTGGCTGCTGCCCGCTGTGTTGAAGTGGTGGCAAAGTACACTCGAGGCTGCTGGGCTTCCACAGCGCTCTGACCTCCGCCTGGTTCTGCCGTCAACCTGCACACCCAGGCTTGGCCAGCAGACGTCAGTGATGACCCTTTGCCTGTTGGCAGCAAAGAGGTGTAGTGCAGTCCCAGTGTTCATAGGCTACTGTGGCCGTGCATGGTTGCCCAGGTGCTGGCCACCCCCACATGCTGCACGGTATGCGTTGGCACACATACACCGCTGGGTGAGAAAAATAATGTTGGGTGCTGCGCCTGTGGCGGCTGCAGGCTCTCATTGCTCTCATGGCTTAGTGCCTCATGACCATGTACTCCCATCCACAATCACTGCTGACCGACAAGCCCAGGCTGTCACGATGGTACGGCTGTCATGCCTCGGCTGCCATGCCTCGGCCTGAGCTGAAGGCGGCTGCCGCACTCAACGGCTGGCTGCTCATAGCTGCATGCCCCTGTATTGTGCAGGAGATCTCTGGCGTAAGGCGGAGTGGTGTTACCTGAACTCACCCAAAAGGTTGAGCCTCTCCCGGTCCTTGGGTGGGCATGTCGAAGGATGTGTGGCGAGTAGGAGTTGGGTCACGGGTCCCACCGCGGTTTCCAACAACTAAGTTGCTTGCCTCCTGCCTGCCCAAGTGTTGGGCCTTCGGCAAAGGAGCTGAAGGGAAGCCTTGGAAACTGCTGTCCTTTGCATCATCGTTTCTGTGGAATGCACAATGCATGGGCTGCATTTCTGTGCAGCATGCTCTAAACAGTATGGCTAGCAGCAAGTGCGTATTACCTTGCTGCAGGAGCGATTATGCTTCCCTGTGTAGGCGGCGCTCCTAGCTGCACTTCTGCCTCAAACCCAAAGCCCCCACCATCCTTCACTGCCGCGGGGCTTGCAGCAACAGATGTTGAGCCTGTGCTTACAGGATGCACCACTTCATCTACTGCAGATGTGTCATTCAAAATGCTGGATGCTTCGTTAGCAAGGCCAAAGCTGGTTGACATGAGTCCTGCAAAATATGAACAAGCCCGTGACAGCTGAACGAGGGTGTGCGCCGTGGCCAGGCCATAATCCGCGAGTGCTGCGATCGCTAAGACTACCTTGTCCCCTTTGGTCCAGGGTGTCCGCTACTGCCCTACCGCCCTGACGCACATGCGTGCTTTCGTGCGTGCGGGTCTGCTGCTCGACACGCGCTGGCAATTTAAAGCCGACATGTCATTTACCCAGCTAATATCCCTACATGTCATCTACCTACCTACCTAGCTCAGCTCTGGAACAGTATATTTCATCACGATAGATATATGAGCTGGAACCAACACAATATTGATCATCTTGTCACCATTATCATGATGATTATTATTATTATTATATATTGATTGCAAGTTCAGACGCTAGAAAGCAGTAAGTACCTCCCAATGAGCGCTTTGCAGTGTTTTAGAGCTCGTAGGGCCCAGCAGCACAGCAGGCCCTGCGGATTGACAGTTTAGCGGTTAGGTGCATTATAGGCCCGCACACGGATTGCTCCCACGCTGCTGCAATTGGCTGCAACGCTGAGTTCACTATGCTGTCGCCGCTAGTTGCTAGCTTGTGCTTCCATCCGTTCGCGTTCCTGCAACCCATGTCGCTCTGTTGAGCCCTTGCGTCCTGCATGGGAGCGTGCCTGTCTCGCGACGCGGACGGACGAACCCAAAGCAACCGGAAGCTTGAGGAAGGCGCAAGGCAGGCCAAGCCAGGCGCAAGGCCAGAGCCCGAGGTGGCGTGCGAAGAAATAGTAGCCTTGTGTACCTGTACATATGTGAAATCTTCCATGTCTCGTCAAATCTACACTCTGCAGGTCCCAGCTCAAGGGCCCAACCCTGCGCTTTCCAGCCCGCCGAGGTCATCACAGCCTGAAGTACAGCCAGGCTCATTCAATGGAGGCAGGGGACAAGTGTCAGGAGAGGGGACAAGTGTCAGGGGACAGGTACAGCAGCAAAGCAAGCCGTTCCAGGACGGTGGGCTGTTGCACAGACAAACCAACAAGCTAACAATTGATTAGTGTTCCCACCCGCACAGGTTTCTTCCCCACTCTTACCCAAAACTAACCATGAGAGTGCTTGGCCCTGCGTTGAGAAGCCCTTGGACATCATGCGGGGTGACGGTGACCCTGAGCTGGCCACCATTCTGAAGCTGGTCAAGTCCATTTTTCAGGTGTGGCAACTCCTGGTTAGCCATCAAGATCTTTCCTGAGCACCCTGACGCAGCTTGGCATCGCTAATGCAGCACCCTCAGCATGTCTGCCTGCTTGCTTGCGCACAGGCCCCAGCCGCTCTGATAGCGCTGTTTAATGACGACCAGGTATCAGTGATACAAGGAGACGGCCTTTTCCAGGCAGGCAATGTAGCATGGCGGGACAGCTTCTGCGGGTGGACGCTGGCATCGCACAACAACCAGGTCAGCCAGTGAACGGCCAGGGCAGCCAGCGTACAACGGATTCAGCCAGCCAGCCAGGTCACCTAGCTTGTAGCCAGGTAGTAGCCACTGCACAGCCTGGGCAGCCAAAAGGTGTGATCAGTAAACCAGACACAGCTTAGGCTCGAAGTAGCTCTTACTATGGAGTTGCAGCAAGGTCAGCACAGTCATTGCTTACAACTCTCATGTAAGGGCAGCATCAGCGCACAGTTGACAAGTGTGGCACACCTTGTGGAAGGGGAGGATCTGTGCCTTCTTTTATGGTGGGTGCAGATTATGGTTGTACAGGACGCTACTAAGGATGCCCGTTTTGCCGACAACCCATTCGTTGTGGGCGAGCCCTTCATACGCCACTATGTGGGCGCCCCGCTGGTTTCGACCTCTGGAGCTAGATTAGGCACCCTGTGCTTCCTGGACACCAAGCCTCGTGAGCTGGGCGATGGTCAAGCCCTGATCCTTGGCAACATGGCTGACATGGTGGTGCGGCATGTGGAGAAAGACATCGCCTTGCAGCAGCGCATCGCACAGAACGCTGAGCTGAGGCGCATCCACAAGCAGGTGCTTGCATCCGCTTGCATTGGCAAGGGCATGCTTTTTGGCGCTGGCAGCATGCTCCACCAAAGGTGTTGAGGCCACGCTGGCCCTGGGCTCTGCCACACCAGTATGGGTGCTGCAGAACACATCACAGCACGTCCGTGCCTGCCCTGCCCTTTGCTGCAGCAGTGGGGATGCAGCAAGACATATCACAACATGCATGCACCTGCGCCTTGCTGCTGCTGCTGCTGCTGCTGCTGCTGCTGCTGCTGCTGCTGCTGCTGCTGCTGCTGCTGCTGCTGCTGCTGTGTAGTTGCACCACACCGTCGACTGTTTTGAACATTGTGTGGTGCTGCTGGACACCAGCACTGCTGGCTGGACCATCATGTATGCCAACGCCGCCTGGAACAAAGTTACCGGTGTGGGGGGTGGCAGGGCAAGGCGTGCATGCAAAAGTGTGGCTGTCTCTGCATAAGCGACAACTGCGCAAGCAAGAGCTTAACCACCAGGAGCAACAGTATCAGTAGCAGAGACAGCAGCAAAGGCAGTAGGAACAACAGCAATAGCAACATCAGTAGTATCTGTAGCAGAAATAGTAGCAGACCTGGCATTCGCGCCTGCCGAAAGTGGTGGCTCGTCTACGGCATGTCAGTACAATCTAAAGCAGGTGCAGCACGGAGTTTGGGTTACACCCGCATGCATCGATTGAGGACTCGCGCATAATACAATCCCTTCAGGAGTGCTTGTCGTTAGGTTTTTACCCTGCGACCTCTCTACAGTAACAATCACCCATCACAAAATAAGCCACTAATGGGTGTGGCAAAGCTCTGTGGCGAGGTGCAGCGCTGCAGCAGGTGCTGATGCCACTTGGACTGCACTACCCTCCAACCACAATGTTAGTTAGTTTGAGGACAGCGCTACTCCCTACTCAGGCCACCCATGTGATGTGCTCCATGCTGAGTCACTCTATGTCGAGTCTCTCATTTTCCTGCTAATGAGTCACTCATGTTCCTGGCCAACGAAATGCACAGGTGGCGATCGCAATGCAGTGGTGGGCTGCACACTTGGATCCGTACTCACCCTGCTGGGCGGCGCTGCACTGCCCAGTCCTTCTCACGAGGCTGCCATTGCGGCCGGCAAGGAAGTCATCATCGAGGGCGCGTCCCTTCAATCCAACCTGCTCTCCGTCATCAACAGTGCAAACAGCAGCACCCATCAGAACAGCAGGAGTCTTGCCCTCCCACAGCTGGCGAGCGTGAATGGCAGCAAGAACAACAGCATGAGCGCGATGAGGAACAATAATGGAGGGGGGAATCCAAGCAGGCGTTTGGTGTTGAAGCTCAGGTGGGGCAGTGGGTAGGGCCTGGGCAAGTGGAATGCTGCGGCAGGCTTATCAGTCCGGCCAGGCTGGTAGGGGTGTGAGGCGGGGCCTGGCGGGCAGCCTGTAGGCAATATCTTCCATGGCAGGGATTCTACCTCTTCCCACGCCTCCCCACGCAGCGGTGCAGGGTGCATGCACCCTTGTCGTTTGTAGTAAGCTACCCATGCTTGCTGCAGACAAAAAGTCAAAGCTGCCTGGCTTTGTTCTTCACCATCTGCCCCTGTCGCTCCTTTGCTGTATCCCTGCTGCCGCCCAGGCCTGCGTTCACAGCCAGCAGCAATGAGCTGGCAGCTGGGGTCCCCTCCTTTGTGGTCCAGCCACCAGACCAGACAGAGGCAGCCGGCAACCAATTGTACTTCATGACAGTGGAGGTAAGCAAACCATCGCCATGACTCAGCCACCAGCAGCAGGGCGCTGGTTAATCGTCACCTTCTTGATGCCTTGGGCCTTGACCCTTGATTGCAGTGTGCGTCAAAAAGCTCAACCAGCTGCCTGACCCACGCAATGCCCAGCAATTCCATCACACCTAGTCATAGGCCGGCCTGCCATCCTGCACGCCCACTTGCCTGTTATTCTGTTAATCTGCCCACATCTGTATAGTGCCCTGTCGGCCTGCCTGCCTATCTGCCTGCTGGCCTGCCCGCCCGCCCGCCCACCACACAACATGCCCTGCCTGCCTACCTACCTCAGAACCAGGACGTGGCGGGCAAAGCAACCTGCAACAGCCGCAGCGTAGGGTCCAGCGTGGTGAGCGCGGCCACAGGCGAGGCTGGCCCCCTGGTGGATGGCCTGGAGCTGGGCGCCCTGCTGGGGCGAGGCGCCTTTGGCAGCGTGTATGCAGGCACCTGGTCAGTGGCAGCACCAGGGCTGGGGTCAGAGGCAGTAGACAGGCAGGCGACTGGTCAGAGGCAGCAATGGGGCTTGGGTTTGAGGCTAGGCGCGCATAATAGCAGCCACAACACACAACCACAACAAAGGGAGGGGCCATGTGTTGACTCAAAGCTAGCACATGCTGAGCTGATAGCCAAGGGCCGTGCCACTTATGTTATGGTTGCCAACCTGTCTACCCCTCCACCTGTTCAGCATGCACATCTTTGAAGGATTGCACTCCCCATGACTTTTGTCCTTGGAAATGACCCTTGCTTGCACAAGGGCATATAATAATATTCGGTTACTACACAGTGGTGTCAGGCACAGGCCTGGTGAACGCTGTGGTATGAAACCTGGGTGAAAGTGTGTGGTGCCGGGTTTAAACCCTACAGCCTGCACTACTCGCCTGCTAGCCTACTTGCCTGCTAGCCTACATGCCACGCTAGCCTCATCTGTATGGTAGGTTGGGCACAGGCCTGGCCCGCGTGGCAGTGTGTGGTGTGACCAGCGTCAGGCATTGTGGTGGTGTGGTGTGATGTGTTCAGGTACGGCACCCAGGTGGCTGTCAAGGTGGTGGATCAAGACGTGCGCAGCCTGCAGGCCTGTGGTGCATCCATGGAGGCAATCCTGGGTGAGCCTGCCGCCTGCGTGCAACCTGCCAGCACATCACGCTGTGCCAGTCCCCTGTGTGTCTAGTTTCACACCTGGCAGCCCACAGCTCCTCAGACCCCAGGCAGCAGCCAGGCAATGGCACCAGGGTGCTGTCCCGCGCTGGTCCATTGCCCGCCCTGCCCTGCCAGGCTACCCCTGCTGCCCCTCCTGCCCCTGCTACCCCTGCTGCCCCTCCTGCCCCTGCTGCCCCTGCTGCCCCTTGTGCCCCGCAGGCGCTGAGCTGCGCCACCCACACATCGTGTCCACCCTCAAGTATGTTGTCAGCCATCACGGTCCTGTCAACGCTCCCAACCCATGCACTAGTGCCACCACCTCGCCTCCGGGCACCTCGCAGCACAGCCCACATTCCAAGTCTGCTCGAAGTGGCACCTCCAACCGCAGCCCTACCTTTAAACGCGATGGCAGCACCAGCGCCAACCTCAGCAGCGTGACCAAGACCGACAGCACGACAGGAGGCAGTGCGTCAGCATCCCCTGCTGCTGGCACCAGCCCTTCAGGTGAGGGAAGCACAGGGGCCTGCTCACTGCGGCCCTGTGTCGGCAGAAGCACGAAGTCCTTGAGTGTACATGCTCATTGTGTGTCGTGTGTGACTGTGCCTCGGTAAGAGCAGGATGCGCCCCCTCCAAGCGCTAGCTCCTCACTTAATGCACCCCGGCTCTGCCGGAGTAATCTTCTTCTTCTTCTTCTTTTAGCACTTCACCTTAGCAATTGATTGCTATCTGTCCTTATCAGCCTTACATGCCCTGGTTGTAGCACTTCTCAGAGGCTGCCACACATCACTCTTGTCAGCTTTAGACTTCAAGCAGCCTTGAAGCTTGTGTACCCCCTGGGGGTCCATCAAGCGTGACACTTCCTCACCAGTCCAAGTACCTTCTCCCCTGTAGGCTCAGGCTGGGCTTGGCTTGGGCACCCCTTGGGCACTGCTTTGGCTTGAGCACATCTCAACTAAATGCCCCGCCCTGCCCTGTGATGGTTCAGGGGACACGCCAGCGGGGCCCACGGGCCAAGACATCCTATCCACAAACGTCACACTCAGCGCCACCGGTCACACCAACACCTCCGCCTCCTGGGCCATCATGGACGCAGACGGCATGCATGCCCAGTACCTGGAGCAGGAGGACGGGCAGCTACTGCCCACTGCAGCCATGGCAATACCTGACTCAGCAGCCCAAACTGGCGCAGCAGCAGCAGGGCTGAGGGGTTCCCTGGAAGCTGGCAGGGCGTCTGCACGCAGCAGGCAGCGGCTGTCAGGCAGGGTGTCAGGCAGGCTGGCGGCTGCGCAGGCTGAGCTGGCGGCTGCGGTGATGACCCCGCCAAGCAGCAAGGGAGACACCGTAGCCAAGGCTATGGCAGCATCTCCAGCTGGGCCAGTTATAGACTCCAGCCAAGCACCTCCTCTGCCGGCCGCTGCAGGTGGGCTGCTGAGGCTGCACCTCCTGCTGTTCTGGCTTGCTGAGCTGGGATGATCTGGGCTGGGATCGGCTGCATGGGGACGGGCTGGGCCTGTACATTCCTGCTGAAGAACGGGTGTGATTCCTGCCCACCCCCCTCTCCCCTGCCTGTCTCCCCTGCCTGGCCACTGTTCTGCAACAGCCTGTGCTCCTCTTTTCCTTTGCTCATGATTGTCACCCCTCCGACTTCCTCCACACCCCTCCCCTGGGCCCCCTGCAGAGTCTGCCAGAGTAGATCTCTGCCCTGCTCGTACCCTGCCCTGCTCCTACCCTAGTCAACCCTGCTCCCTGACCCTGCCCTGCCGTGCCCTGTCCTGCCCTGTCCTGCCCTGCTCTTACATGCTCCACTGCACACCCACTGCTGCTGCAGATGTAACCAGTGGCGCCCGGGACTCTGGCTGGGGCCTCTCCCCTGCCAAAGCCATGGGCTCTCAGCTGGCTCGGCTCAGTGCTGCTGCCCGCGGCAACCCAGGCAGCGGCAGTGGAGTAGGTTCACGGGTTAAAGACAGCGGCGGAGGCGTGGGCACAGGCGCTGGCGCTGGTGGGCGTCGTGCCTTTGCTCAAACCTGGATTGTGATGGAGTTTGCAGATCATGGGTGCTTGCAGGTGATTGACAGGATCTGGCCAGACAGGGTGGGGTGGGGTGGGGTGGAGGCAGCAGTTGTAGTGGCCCTGGAGCGACTGTGACTAATGAATGATGAGGTGACAGGCAGGGAGGTCTGGCAGGTGCCTCCAGCCAGCGAGTCATTCCCACACTCTCTTGACAGCACTGCAGCTGTTCAGGAACGGGGCACACTAGGCTGCCTGCCTACTTGTCAATACTATGGCGACACTGCAACAACACAGCGGATCCAGACAGAGCACTAATGCATCAGTCCCGCACCCGCACGCCTGCCCAGGAGCCTATGTGCCAGGCCTGTGTGCATGCCTGCCTGTTGATACACTGCACTGTCAGCTCTGTACAGCCTTCCTTCGTGTTGTGGTCCAGCTTTCAGTCTTGCAGGGCACAGCGAGGAGCTGCTGGAGCTTGATTCAGACAATACCATGCCTGCCTGCCTGCCAGTCATACCGCATTTGCTGGCGCGTGATACAACTGCTGCGCTGCTCTGCTGCCAAATGTGGTCAACTGCTGCTTCCTCTCCCGCTAGTATGCTGCAGGACGCGGTGGAGCGGGGGTGGCTGCGTGACATGCAGTATGGAGGGCAGGGGAAACCCAACATGTCGGCCATCCTGCAGACAGGTAGGCAGCGCCCTCAAGGGTGTGCCAGAGTGCAGGCTCCAGGGTGCCCATCACTGTGCACCAGTGCTGTGCAGCTGACTAGGGTGAGCTGCCCTGCAGGGCGGCCCCTCACTGCCTGCCGCCACCCTTAGCCGCATGGCAGCAGCAGAGCTAGGCAGCACTGGGGCGAGCATGCACCGTGTAAACCCTTGCCTGCATTGCCACCAGCATTGCCACTGGCTGTAAAGGGGTGCTGCTGTCAGTCCCCACCGTGGGGTCTCTACAGGGCAAGCACAACAGACCCACCCCTCACCCTTCCATCATCTCAATAGCCCCAACCATACAAAGTGTATGTTTCCAGCACCAGGCTCTGGGTGCACACCTGCACACCTGAGTGCTGGGCCAATGCCCTTCTTGCAGCAGGGAATGGCCTGCTGTGAGGGTGAAGACTCTACACGAGGCTCCTGCAGGGCCAGCTGCTGGTCCATGTCCTGCAATCCCTGATGGTGATGATGGTACATGATGTCGTTTCAATGGCGCCCACGCCCGCTTGCTGAGCAAGAATGGCCTGTGTGTACCTGCCTCTCGTGGTGCAGCGTATGAGGTCGCCTCAGCCCTCAACTACTTGCACTCGCATGGTGTGGTGCATGGCGACTTGAGCGCATGGAACGTGCTGCTCACGTCACAAGGCACACCCGCATCGGGGGGGCACAGAGGTTTCATTGCCAAGGTCAGTGCCTGGACCCAGATGGCAAGCAGGGCCTGTTGCTAGTGGCAGGGGTGCTCAGTGTCATGGAAAGGCATGCGCTGCTGCTAAGCCTGTGCCTGCTGCGGCGGCGGCAGCGGCGGTGGCCGCCGACGCTGCTGCTGCTGCTGCTGCTGCTGCTGCCAACACCGCTGCTGCTGCTGCTCCTGCTGCTGCTACTGCCGCTGCACGTCAGGACCATGGACTGGGCCTTACTCACCCTGCTGTTGCTGCTGCTCATGATGTGGTGCTCGTGACCTGACTGGCCCTGCTGCCACTGCTGATGGCCCTGTGTGGCTGAATGACAGGTCGCAGACTTCGGTCTCTCCCGCTGCTTGGAGGAGGTGATGGCTATACAGACCCGAACCTGTGAGTTTTTGTGTAGAGCTGGTTTAGCTCACTGCACACAGCATGGGCTCCATGCCTGGTGCATGTGGATGCAAGGTCGGAATGCATATGCAAAGCTGTGACCGACCAGTATGTTGTGCTGGCAGTAGCACCTGTAGTGTCATGTATCCACAATGTCACACTCCCAGACTGCGTCATCACACATTACATAATCTCATGTGTGCAGACGGCACCATTACCCACCAGCCACCTGAGACCTTGTCCCAGGGCATCGTCAGCCGTGAGACCGACACCTACAGCCTAGGTGTGCTTATGTGGCAGGTGAGATTTGATCCCCTGACCCTGCCTCACGGCCTCACCCTGCCAACCACCCCATCCTCATCAGGTTCAGCAGGCAAGCTCCAGCAGCGGCGTTGGCATGGTCATGTTGCATGATCATTGTTGATGGCTGTGTGTCTCGCACCAATCAGCACTGGCCAACAGTGCTGGCAAGGCTGCTAGCATACTTTAGATCCTGCCTGCATGCCCACACCAGGCTTTGTGTGGGTGTGATGACTGTTGCACTACAGATGTACACTGGGAAGCGACCATGGCATGGTATGACGCATGGACAAATCATTATGACCGTGGTGGAAGGTAGCAAGAGCCTTGAGTTTCCTCCTGAGACCCCTGAGGGCTTCATGGCTCTTGCCATGGCGTGCATGGCGCCAGCTGCCAGCGACAGACCAAACATGCAGACCGTCTGCAAGGTCCTGCAAGCACTGCGGAATGCATTGCCCAGCCCCAAGGGCCGCTGAGGGCTGTGAACATCTACGTTATAAACAGATATTGCATGTGCAAGAGCATCAGACTTAACTGCCAGCGACCATGTTGCAACCGTGGTCTTGTCCTCAGCATCCATGTGTAGACAGAGCTGCATGTGCAATGTATGTGTTGGCACTAGAGATGAACTCAATATGATGGGGCTTCGACCATGCACCCTGGTCCTGAACCTGCTCTCCATGCATGCGGGAATTGTCGTTAGCTGTTTTTGGGCCTGTGATGATAGAGGAATGATTCATGGAGAAACGCCAGGTACAATGGCGGTCATGCACCTGCATGGCGTTGTGTACGGGCTGTATGAGCATATGCTTGCTACTCTGCACATACATGCTGATGGTAGAATTAGACTAGGAATGAGGGGGGGGAGCTCAGGGGGGGAGGCGGGTCAGTCGGTGGCGGAAGGAGAGACTCCCAGTGGCTGGGACGCTGGGCCAATGAAACGGGTTGGAGTTTGATTTGCGTTGAAGCCAACTCTCCTCATGTATACTGAGCTGTTTGTGAGAGCTGTGGAGGTCATTTATCGAGACGACGAAGTCACAAGTTGGGCACTACTCAGTGATTTGATTTGCTGAGCAAATCGTACCGAATCCTCACCCATGGGGCTTTGTCTTAGAATTTCACCGCTTTGGCTTCGGCTTAGTACCACAGCAAGCACGCAGCATTTACACGTATACTGCGGCACACGCGACGCGCAAGAAAGCTAACGAAACGCAGGGCTGCACACTGCAGCTTTTCGCGCTGAATGGGCAATTGTGCTAGTTGTCAAGGCTCTGCAGTGAAGGAGGATGTGCACGGAGGGGGCAGATATGCAGAGAAACGGTCGAAGCTGGAGGTGTGTGGAGCCGGCAGCGATGCAGCCAAGCCCAGCAGTCGCTGTCAATAAAGTCAGCCATCCGGTGCCTTGGCTGCCCACGTCTTTCGTAGTTGTTGGTCCTTTCAGCTTACTTTCACGTTTTCATAACTATCACAGGTGTTTGGGCACAGTTCAGTAGAATTGATCCATCATCCTGTTGATGTAGAAGCAGCTGCGAAGGCTGCAGTTGTGAAAGATGTGCCGGCGGAGCCAGGCGTGGCGCCCCTTGGCCAAGCATACCAGGTGAGAAGCTCCTCATGTTACCAGGCTAACTATGCAGCTATCTTAGTGACTACCATGTCCTCAAGTGCCCGCACTCACCCATCACTGAACTCTGTATACCTCTCTGTTTTAGCTGAGTCTCTACCATGCTGCTTGCTATGCTGATGGCTGTGCTGTACTTCAGCAGTACTTTTGCTGAGCTGCTTGCATGCCGTCCTGCTTGCTTGTTGCAGCCACACTTGCAGGGGCCCCCCTTGCCCCCTTGCGAGGAGGGCAGGCAGATGACTATGCAGCTGCTTGGCAAGATGGACGCTCCAGCTGATGCCGAGCTAGAGACCATTTTGAAGCTGGTCAGGTCCATCTTTCAGGTCAGGCCCTTTGTGCCGTCATGCATGCAGCCTTGGCAGTTTGACCGCATGGGCCTTTGCATGCAGTAGCAACGTCAACAGAGGTAGTACACATACAAATGTACAAGCCTCCTGCTCAGAAATGGTCATAGCCACTACGCTGACAGCGCCTGTGCTTGTGCGCTGCGGGCAAAGGAAGTTGGGGTGGCTGCCTGTCACAGCAGAAGTGCACCCACAATAGACTGTGCACTGGATTCACCTCTCATGCGCAGGCTCCAACTGCCCTGGTGGCACTGTTCAGTGACAGGCACATCCGTGTCATCCAAGGGGGAGGCTTGTTTGACAGAGGCGACGTGCCGTGGCGCCAGAGCTTCTGTGCGTGGACCATGGCGTCTCAGCAGAACCAGGTGGGCAGGCACTAGGTGGTCCTCCCCGCATATCAGGGCTCCAACACAGTCAGTTCCATGCAGCTGTACCAGGTGCTGGCACCAGCCCGTCATTGCAGCATGGCAGAGCGTCAGTGCCATACAGCTGCACTGGCTGCTAAGGCGGCTATCCCCTAATATCAGTCAATGCTGTCCAAGGCTATCCTGCTGCCCTGCATGTGTTGCACCAGAAGGTGATGGAGGCTGCTGTGTGCAGGTCATGGTCATCAACGATGCTCAGAAGGACGCCCGGTTTGCAGACAATCCCTTTGTACAGGGCAGCCCTGGTGTCAGGTACGCATCCTTCACCATGCCTCCACCTGACACTGACTGCTACTCCCATGTCAGCAGATCCATCTCATGTTTGATTTGTCACCAGCCACGTACCTCAACAACAGGCAGTTCAGCAACTGCCTGGCAGCATCATTGCTTATCTATTTGTTGTGTGAGTGATATGAGTGCTTCCCGGAACTGCTGCTGCTTCCAAAGTTGCTACTGCTACTGCCCTAGCCATTGCTGCTGCTGCTGCCTCAGCCATTGCTGCTGCTTCTGCCCCAGCCATTACTGCTGCCATTGCTGCTTCTGTACCTGTCATGGCCTGCAGGCACTATGTGGGCGCGCCCCTGGTGGCAGCCAATGGCCACCGCCTGGGCTCCCTGTGAGTGCCTGCACCATTACCGCCATCTCACTCCTCACATCTACAGCCTCCTCTGTGTAAACCTGTTGTGCTGTTGCCTGGGCAAGCACGAGTGTGGACAGGACTGGGAGCTTAGGATGTGGCAGGGAGTGCTTATGAGCTCAACGAGCTGCTGCCGCTGCCGCTGCTGCTGGGAGGGCTGGTGTAGGAGTGCCTTGATGATAGTGGTGATCAGCCTGCCTGGTGTTGAGCGTAGCTGGTGCTGCTGACACCTGCTGGCATGAGTTTGCCCAAAACCTCTGATTTGCTCTTCTGCAGCTGTTACATTGACATCAAGCCACGTGAGCTGGACCCTGGTCAGGCCCTGATCCTGGGCAACATGGCTGAGATGGTGGTGCGCCACATTGAGAAGGACATCAGCCTGCAGCTGCGGTCCGCTGATAACCGTGAGCTGAACAAGGCCTACGGGCAGCTGAAGCGCGCAGTGGACTGTGTAGATCAGTGCGTGGTGCTGCTGGACACCAGCGTGCCGGGTTGGCGCATCGCGTACGTCAACTCTGCCTGGGACAGGGTCACCGGTGAGGGGTGGGCAGGGCATGGGGTGCATGCAAGAGTGTGGCTGTCTCTGCATGAGCAACAGCTGCGCCAGCAACAGCTTCACCACCAGTAAGCACAAGCAAACATCAGTGGCAGAGGCAGCAGGAGAGGCAGTAGCAGTACCAGTAGCAAAACTGGAACAGGGTCATGGGTGCGGTACCGAGCATTTGTGGCTGGTCTGGGTCTGGTTGGTTGAAATGGCAGTGGGCTGGTGATGTGCGATGATGGTGAACCACATGTCAGTTGCTGGATGGGTCATGTCAAATCATGTGTTTGCACTAGGTGACCATGCTGGGTGACCTGGCCCTGTGCAGGTGGCGACAGGTCAGCTGTGCAAGGTGACACCGTGGCGTGTGTGCTGAAGTCTGTGTCTGGCGCTGCCGTGCCTCAGCCAGAGCATGAGGCGGCAGTTGCCCAGGGCTTGAGCCTGGAGATTGAAGGGGTGGTGCTGTGCAACCCTGGCCTGGCGACTGTGGCCAGTGCCTACAGCAGCACAGCTACCTGCGGGCCCAAGGCCAGGTCAGGCGACATCAGGAGCAATGGCTCGGAGAAGATCACATCCGTCACCGACAGCCGCTGCACTGAGTACAGCAGCTACAGCAGCGCGGACAGGGCACCACGCCTGGTGCTGAAGCTGAGGTGGGTGGTGGTGATGGGCTCGGCTGGCCGATGGACAGGGTCAGCTGGGGGGTGGGTGGCAGTTGTAAGCATTGTTCCTTCTAGGGGTTAACCTCCCATAGCTTGTTATGAATCTAATGGGGGGTGGGGGCGGGGTCGAAGGTATAACACGCAATGCTGAAGCTGGGTGCAAGCCTGCATGTTAGTGCCCAACCCTGGCACCCAGGAAACTGACAGCAAAGCATTAGCCTTTCCCCAAGCTTGCCCTGCTGCTTACCTGCCTGCCCTGAGTATGCCTGTTAATTGACTTACAGCGATGGTTACCAGGCCCAGGGGCTTCACATCCCCAGAGCCGTGTTTCGCTCAGGGTCACAACATGGGACGCAAGCGTGACTTCATGCCTTAGTCCCTGTCTTGCACCAGCTCCTCAGAGCAGAAGAAGGAGTGTACCAGATGGCACCTTACAACCATTTTGTAGCATAAGCACAGCTTCCAAAGCATCGCAGCGTGCGCCACCAGGGCTGCGCTGCTAGATTGCAGCAGGCTGTGAGCATCGACCCAGGGCCTGCAGGGCAGCAGGCTGTGAGCACCCACATTCCTATTGTGGTCCTGCTGGGTCGGCTGAGTGCATCCACCCCTGCAGGGCTGCACGCCCTCAATTGCTCATAGTGTGAGCCTGCTGCTCCTGCAGGCCTGCCAGTGAGGCGGACAGTGGTGAGCTGGCCATTGGGGCGCCTGCCTACCTCTACAGCCGACAGAACACGGGCTTGCCCAAGCTGGCCGGCACTCAGCACCTGTACTTCATGACGGTGGAGGTAGGTAGCAAGCCTGTACCACACTGCAGCAGCGTAGAAGCCTGTGCCACACTGCAGCAGGGTAGAGGCCTGTACCACACTGCAGCAGGGTAGAGGCCTGTACCACACTGCAGCAGGGTAGAGGCCTGTACCACACTGCAGCAGGGTAGAGGCCTGTACCACACTGCAGCAGGGTAGAGGCCTGTGCCACACTGCAGCAGCGTAAAGGCTTGTCCTGCACTGCAGCAGCGTAGAACCCAGCATAGGACCCAGCGCAGGCATACCCATTTCTCCAGTGCAGGTGTTTACAGCGGCCCATACTCCCAGCCATCCACCCATACGGTTGTCAACATGGTGGGGCATGGTAGGGCCCGACGTGAAGGGCCAGCCTCTAGGCCCAACTGCCACTAGCCCTGCCCTTGCTCCCTCCATCTCTACCACGACCTCCACCCCTGCCTCTGCCTGGCACGTCGAGCCCCTCACCAAGCCTTGCCTGGACATGCTATGGTTGTCAGCGCGGTGGGGCATGTCGTAGCCGTGGGCTGCAAGCCCAGTATCCGTATTCTTAGTGCTGTTTGACCTCTCACATTCCACTGCATATCCTAGCCATCCCCTCATGCAACCGCAGACGCAGTAGAGCATGCAGCAGCTGCTGGTCCAGTTTCTGTGATGTGTGCTGATGCTTAGCCTAGCATGTGTGGCATTTCCGCGTACTCCCTCTGCAGCGGCTCTGGCATGGTCGCTCCTGCTTCCATTGTAGCCAACCCCTCTACTGCAGCACCGGTGTATCTGCTTAAGTAGACCTTGCACACATTCTAGGGCGCTGCAGCAGCATGGTGTGATGGCCCCTCTGGCTGCAGGCTGAGGCATCGCGCAAGGTGATCCACAACTCCAGGCGTGTGGGCTCAGCTGTGCTGACGCACCAGGAGGGGAATGCCCCAGTCGTGGAGGGCCTGGACCTGGGTGCCTTGCTGGGCCGCGGTGCCTATGGCAGCGTCTACGCGGGGAACTGGTCAGTGGCAGCGGGCAGACAGGCATTGGGTCAGTGTCAGGCAGGCAGCTGGTTAGAGGCAGCTGGCAATAAGTCAGTGGCAGGAGGCTCTGGTGCGATGAAAACAAAGGGATGTGCCCTACCCTGTGGCATGTAAAGTGTACATAAGATCATGTCACAAACATATGACCTGGCACAATAGGGGTACTATACCTTGCGTGCTCTAAGCACTGTGCCATATACGCAGTTAGCCTCCCTGCTTTGCCACCACAAGAGGCTGTGGTATGACATCTGGGGTGGTGTGTGGTGCCAGGTTCAAACCATACAGCCTGCACTACCTGCCTGGCCGCCCTGCTGCACCCTAGCCTCAGCTGTATAGTAGGTTGGGCACAGGCCTGGCCCGCGTGGCAGTGTGTGGTGTGACCAGCATCAGGCATTGTGGTGTTGTGGTGTGATGTGTTCAGGTACGGCACCCAGGTGGCTGTCAAGGTGGTGGACCAGGACGTGCGCAGCCTGCAGGCCTGTGGTGCATCCATGGAGGCAATCCTGGGTGAGACTGTCGCCTGCGTGTAACCTGCCAGCACATCACGCTGTGCCAGTCCCCTGTGTGTCTAGGCTCACACCTGGCAGCCCACAGCTCCTCAGACCCCAGGCAGCAGCCAGGCAATGGCACCAGGGTGCTGTCCCGCGCTGGTCCATTGCCCGCCCTGCCCTGCCAGGCTGCCATTCGGCCCCTGGTGCCCCTGCTGCTCCGCAGGCACTGAGCTGCGCCACCCACACATCGTGTCCACCCTCAAGTACGTGGTCAGCCACGTGAAGACAAATGAGAACAAACGGATGTCCAAGCCGGGTGTCACAGACTCCACCTCACCCCACTCCCGGTTCACAGACGACACCGCTATCTCTGCCAGCCTCCCCAACTCCAGCCGGGACATCTCCAGAGCATCGACTGATCTCGTGCCCTCCAAGCCCCTGCCCCAGGCCACTGCTTGCCCAGCTGCCCCTCGTGCTGCAAGCCCTGTGATCCCCACGGCTCCAGAGGATATCATCGTCTGCAACAGCGGCTTCAACTCTGTGTGGAACTCCAAAGGCCCCTCCCTGCTCTCCGAGCTGCTGCACCAGCTGCCCCAGGCGTCAAAGCACAACTCATCCGCTGGCGACACAAGTAGTGATGCAGAGGCCCGGGCACAGACCTGGATCGTGATGGAGATGTGCGACCATGGCTGCCTGCAGGTCAGCAGCAACGCCATAGGCAGTGGAGCCTAGGGGCGGTTGCATACCAAGCAGCTGTGGTGTGGTGTGGAGGCTGCATGGACCTGGGGCAGTGTGGCACATGCTAGTCAGCAAGCACATGGGTGACCATCATGCATCAGCAACTCTGCGGCCTGCTTGGAGCTGAACACATCATGCCATGCTCTCACCGTGTTCAAAGAAGGCTGGGAAGGCGAGATTGAGGATGAGAGGGAGGGTGGGATTGAGAGACTGGAAAAATGTATTGGAGAGTGGTAAGGATGACAACAGCTCTTGCTGTCAATGGCCGTGCAGGATGCGGTTGAGCGCGGCTGGCTGCAAGACGTGCCCAGCTCTGCCAAGGGCAAGCCCAAGATGTCTGCCATCGTGGCCACAGGTAGGAGGTGCAGGGGTCACCAGCTGTTCATGGCACGCCTAGCTCCTCAGTGCCGCATGCCCAAGGGTGGCCGGATGTTGTTATCAGTCGTGCCTCCTCTTGCCTAGCCTCCTTCTGCTCCTACATAGCTCCTCACTGCATATGGGCTGCCGAATGTTGATATCAATAATGCTGAGGTCAGGCATGCCACCTCCTGCTGTCCCATTGTGCTCCAATGATATGCTGCTGGGCTCCCTCGTCATTGCCAAGTGCCCTTTACAACACACACTGACCTGCAAAGCCTTGGCACATGTCGTGAGCATACAAATAGAAGACCTTGCCTGTGGTGATGGTGCTGTCAAGTAATCACAGTACACACAGCTCGTGACCCTCTTGCTGTGTGCAAGGCTTGGGCTACCCCTGCCCAGCCACCTCAAATACCCCTTCACCTGCCCACCCCCTACTGTCTGGCCATGCTGCTACATGGCCATCCTGTGTCTTCCTCTGCTTGCAACAGCCTTAAACCGCAGCCGAGGGTGTTATAGCAGCAATCATCAGTGGGTGCAAGCTGCATGTCCGTGATGCTGGTGCAGCGTACGAGATTGCATCTGCCCTCAGCTACCTGCACTCGCATGGCGTGGTGCATGGCGACCTGAGCGCATGGAATGTGCTGCTCAGCTCCCAAGGCGTCACGGCCAACGTGGGCAAGCGCGGCTTCACGGTCAAGGTGAGGAGCTCCTGGTCTGCTTCCCTGGTCTGCTTCCCTTGGTCTGGTCTCCTGGTCTGCTTCCCTTGATGTTCATGAGGGTGATCTGGCCCAGTGCGTATCAGGGGTAGCAGTAGCGTGCTCGTGCTGTGGGTAGCAGAGTGTGTATGGAAGGGCAGCAGAGTGCTCATGCTTGGCTGCTGGGTGGCACTGTAGGCTGACCGTGAAGGCTGACAGTGACAGTGAAGGCTGACAGTGTTGGCCCATTGTTGCGTAGCAGTGGGGCTGGTGCTGCGCTCTGCACTCCATCAAGCTGCTACCCCACCACCTGTTGCTGGTGCTCCTGTACCTTCCCATGCCGCCTGTCACCCAGCCACTGCTGCTGCTTGCCTACAGGTGGCGGACTTTGGCTTGGCCCACAGCCTTGACACGGCCACTTGCGTGCACACCCTGAACTGTAGGTCCGCCTGATCCTCACCATGCGATCATCTGCCTGGCCAGCCTTTCAGGCCACTGGGCACAGCACTGGCCATGGCACAGCTTATCAGGAGCTGCTCTAAACATTACATCTCTGCCGCTACGTAAGCAGGGCCTGTTTGTAGTTGTAGGCGCATGAAGGGAAGGGCAGCATGTGCAGTGCCACCATGCAGTGGCAGAGGCCTTGCCAATCTGCAGCATCATTGGCGCACAAGACTATCTTGAAGTAGAAGAGGCGACCCTTTGCACATGTGTGGACTGCACTCCCGGCCGTGCGCCGCCTTGCATGCTGCCTAAGCGCGTCTGTTGCACTGCGGGTAGTCATTGCCTTGCATCATGTACCACGGTGGGGTGCTCTGCTAGGAAGGCCTGCTGCATGTGTGCATGTGTGTGTGTGCAGACGGCACCATCACCCACCAACCGCCTGAGACACTGATGGACGGCCAGGTCAGCCGTGAGACCGACACCTACAGCCTGGGTGTGCTTATGTGGCAGGTGAGATTTGATCCCCTGACCCCTTGGCCTCACCCTGCCATCCGCCCATTTACCTGTCATGCTGAACACATTGCCAATCACCTACCGTGCTGAACACGTTGTCAACCACCCTGCCCAAGTGTAAGGTTGCCAGCCAACACCCTACACGCCATGCTGTGCACATGGTGGCAATCAGCTCCCAATGCAACATTACAGGATCGGCTGAGCAGTCACACCCCCCTGCGCTCTAGTAAGAAAGTAAAATGGCGAGAGTGTCGAGATTAGGCACGCTGCCAATGACATGACGTGTCCATGCGTTCCCTGGACGTCGGAGATAACAGCGCACCGCAATGGACCACCCACTGCAGATGTACACTGGCAGCCGTCCCTGGGCCGGGCTGAGCCACAGCCAGATCCTGATGACCGTGGTGAATGGCACGGCCCACCTGGCCTTTCCTGCGGACACCCCTGGGGACTACCTGGACCTGGCCACTGCCTGCCTCAGCTATGACGTCAGCCAGCGGCCTAGCATAGCTGACGTGGTGAAAGCCCTGGCGGCCATGCGGGCCACCTGGTGCACCTGAGGATGGTGCAGGTAAGACGGAGCCATACACAGACCTATATCAACAGCAGTGAAGCACACGTGCGGCCAGGCAGCGCTGGCCATATGCACTCGCATCCATGGAGGGTTGTCAGACTGCATGCCCAGTGCATGTGCCTTGTCTTGTTGACTTGCTCACTGCTGCTCGCCATCAGGGTTGCACCGAACAGGTGCATAGTTTGAAATGTACCCGGCTCGTGGTTAACTGCTGTGCAGGGAGGGCAGGTGGAGGGTAGCATGGCCCACAAGCCAGTGGCATGATGCTGGTGGAGCAGGCCTGGAGTGCTGGAGTCATCATCATGGTGCTGGAGCACCACCTGATGATCTGTGTCAGCACAGATCTGCGATACTTACAAAATGGGTTCTATGCACCATGTGCAGCAGCTGTAGTGACAGCAATGGCAGCAGCGGCAGAGGTGGCAGCAGCAGCAGGAAGAGCAAGCGATGCATCAGGGTGGGCGCCTGCAGATGTCGCAGTGCACTGGCAGCATGTGAACAGCGACGGCGGCAGCAACGGTGGCAGCTGCGCTGGCAGCTGCAGCAGCGTACGCTTCACCACCATTTCATGTTCTGTCATGCCATGCCAGCCCCCTACTGACTGAAAAGTCAAAGAAGGGCCAGGGCAAGTTGTGTGTTTTGATAGCTGCTGGATGTGAGGGCATTAAGGTGGAGGTGGGAGGTGTCTAACAGAGGTTTTGTTCTGTGGCTGAGCCAAGCCTGTTGCGCAGTGGTGAGCCATTGCACCTGCTTATGCCTTGCGCACTCTACCGCCTCGTCTGACCTATCAGGGCACTGTTATCAACTCATCCTGCCTGCCTGCCTGCCTGCCTGCCTGCCTGCCTGCCTGTCTATAACAGACTGGGAAAGCGCTGAGCTCGCATCATCATTTTATTCCCTCACTGTGACCAGGTGCCTAACATTGAGTGCATTGTTACCGTTGGTCTTTGGTGGTGTGTTGGCGTCATGACAGTGATTCGGAGCAATCTAGCGTGGTTCCTGTGCTTTGTTCTTTTACATGGAGAACTTGAGTGTTGCGTGATTTACTAGGTGCATGATGTATTGCGCGCTGGTTTCCCAAGTTAAGCAAGCCAATCATGCAGACCATGTGCAAGGTGCTGCAAGCACTACGTAGCCTGCCAAGGCAACTACAGTGCTCTCAATGCAATGGTAAGGCTTGGTTCTGCCCCGTTGGGTTTGCAAGTAGTTGGAGCATTGAAGTACAGTCTGCATATGAATTGTCGAGGGCGTTTGGGTGTGTGGCATGTATTGGACGTCGCATGTAACAGGAGTTATGTACAATTCAGTGTCCTCCCCTGAGTAGGCAGCTTCGTTATAGGCAATACAAATGTTGATTCGGCTAGCAGCTTCATCACTACTTGCGGCTACCAGCTCCATCATCGGTCGCACCCTTGACAGTTACAAACCCAACCCCGATGGCACGTTCCCTTCCATACTACTGGCCACAGTAGTGGTCCTAAGGCTTCAGGCCAGGGCCTCCCAACTCTGATGTTTTGGCATGTAAGACCGTTACATGCGACCGATTGCTCCGGGAGCAGGCCGATGTCTTTAGCCCCGCGCGGCATGGCTTAAACGCGGACTCTAGTTCTGGCAGCAACCTGCAGCTGCTTCGATTGTGGTCGACAGGGTGGTTGGGATCCGCCGGCCACCCTCAAGACATCGCGCAGTGCAGGCGTGTTGTTGGTGCTCTACGCATAGGCGCTGCTGCCAGCCCGCGAGGTGAGGTGCACGCAGCAGTTGCCACCATTCTCGCGCCAGCACATGTTACCCGACGAACATGTGATGATGCAGGAGTGTCCGAGTACACCACAGTACACCTACCGGGGTCTTCTTAGCTTCAGCTGCGGCTCAGCTGAGCAGGTAAAAATTCAGCCAAAACAGCAAATCCAGCCAAAACTCAGAGAGGTTTCCTTATTTTGTGCTGGAACCCGCATCAAAGCCTTATGTACTCATATGCACAGCTGTGACAGAAGAAATTATATTACTCCCAAAGCTCAGTGAGCCATGGCTTGTCAATTGCAGGAGCCCAAGCACCACAGACCCTTCCTGCCCACAGTACCTGCCAGCAGCCCACCCTACAGCAGCTCCCCTACAGCTCCCCTACATCTCCCCTACATCTCCCCTACATCTCCCCTACAGCTCCCCTACATCTCCCCTACATCTCCCCTACAGCTCCCCTACAGCTCCCCTACAGCTCCCCTACAGCTCCCCTACAGCTCCCCTACAGCAGCTCCCCTACATCTCCCCTACAGCTCCCCTACAGCCCACCCTACAGCAGCTCCCCTACAGCTCCCCTACAGCTCCCCTACAGCTCCCCTACAGCTCCCCTACAGCTCCCCTACAGCTCCCCTACAGCTCCCCTACAGCTCCCCTGCAGCTCCCCTACAGCTCCCCTACAGCTCCCCTACAGCTCCCCTGCAGCTCCCCTACAGCTCCCCTACAGCTCCCCTACAGCTCCCCTACAGCTCCCCTACAGCTCCCCTACAGCTCCCCTACAGCTCCCCTACAGCTCCCCTGCAGCTCCCCTACAGCTCCCCTACAGCTCCCCTACAGCTCCCCTGCAGCTCCCCTACAGCTCCCCTACAGCTCCCCTACAGCTCCCCTACAGCTCCCCTACAGCTCCCCTGCAGCTCCCCTACAGCTCCCCTACAGCTCCCCTGCAGCTCCCCTACAGCTCCCCTACAGCTCCCCTACAACTCCCCTACAGCTCCCCTACAGCTCCCCTACAGCTCCCCTACAGCTCCCCTACAGCTCCCCTACAGCTCCCCTACAGCCCACCCTACAGCAGCTCCCCTACAGCTCCCCTACAGCTCCCCTACAGCTCCCCTACAGCTCCCCTACAGCTCCCCTACAGCTCCCCTACAGCTCCCCTGCAGCTCCCCTACAGCTCCCCTACAGCTCCCCTACAGCTCCCCTACAGCTCCCCTACAGCTCCCCTACAGCTCCCCTGCAGCTCCCCTACAGCTCCCCTACAGCTCCCCTACAGCTCCCCTGCAGCTCCCCTACAGCTCCCCTACAGCTCCCCTACAGCTCCCCTACCCGGTTCACACGCGAGCAGCTCAGGGCCTACCTCCTTTACCACAAGGTGACGCCCAGGGATCAGCCAGTCGGCAACACCCTGGTGGCAGGCTGGCAGAAGGCCGTGCAGAAGCACATTGCTGAGCGTGGCAGCCCCACCGGGCATGGGGTGTTGCCATAGGGCTCTGCTTTGTTGCCATGGGCGTGTATCTAATGGACAAGAGACCAGGCCTAGCTATGGAGTGTACAGATCTTGCCCTGCCGTGGGGTGCTAGTATGGGACTTTGTTGTGGCCATACGGCAAGAGTCGCAATTGCTCGGGAAGGGTGTTCTGCTACCACATCTGCGATGGGTGCTTGCAGTCCTACTACATGTTTGCCTTAAGATACTTGTTGCTCATCTATTGTACCCAGCCAGTGGGGTATGCACGTTGTGGCATGGACCGAAGCACATGTCTCGGTGGTGATGTCCCAAAACGACGTAGCGACACAACGAAGGCTTCGCACCTACGCATATGCTCTTGCTACATTGAACAAAGCACATAACCAGGGGAACGAGCAGAAAAGGCTCAAGTATGAAGAGTCCCGCGGTCAGTTTTGACTATCAGGCCACATAGTCTACTATAACAAGAAGTGAAGGGTGCACATAGTGTCTTAATGAACCGCTAGAGCATACAACCACTCCGTCTCTCGCTTGACAGCGCGAGCGACACAAACGACGAGTGAAAGCTAATAGATGTTAAGAAATATGCGGTTGTTCTAGACGCAGCATCAGCAGTGGTGTGGGTGCGTTAAAGAAGCATTTCAGCTTCTTAGCTTTCAAACTCGCGATTCCGGCCATCGCAACACAAAGCGCGACTGCACACAAACTTGCGTTTGCTTCATCACGGCGTCATTAAGAAGGTCGAGGGTGGAGGAGGCGTGCATGGTGATATCTGCCCACAAATTGTAGGCCGGGTTCATGCCTAAGCAGTGCATCATATACATAGTCATGGACGCTCAGGACAACCATAGCGTGTAGCCAAGCGAGCCCTCTACATACTGATGTGCTTCGTTGATTAATCCGCAAACTGTGCGAGAAATAAACCGCGTGAAACGGACACACCCCCTTTTCAAGGGGGTTGGGAGGCCCTGACTTCAGGTACCTACCCCTTGCACCGTCGCCTGCATCGCTAGGGGGCCATTTGGGCATGACAAACATGCACTACTGCCTCACCCACGGGGTGCCAGGGTCAGCCGGTCCCAACCAGTGTTACCAAAGACGGCTGGGCCGTCTTTCATCGTACACCGTTTTTTCGTATATACTGTACCGTACAATCGTCTTGACCGTATGGCCGAGAGATCGCTTGTTCGATCCCTAATGAGTCATGAACTTTTTTCGATACCAACAGTACGATCACAACATGACGGCGGTGGCACGGTTGGATCATTATAGCATGACCAATTGCAAACATGAAGTTTCACGATGTACGCATGAGATGGTGACCATGCACCCAAGGGCTTGCTCGCTCATAACTACAACCCAGCCAAGATTGCCTCCTCTGCATCCTGAGCCGCTTGCTCCACTTGCAATCGCATAGCATCGCGAGCCATCATCTCATTGAGAGCTGGCTCATTCACAGCCAACAGCCTTGCAAACATTCTTGGCTCCTCCTCCTCCCCCTCCCCCTCCCCATCCTCCCCTTCCTCCCCTTCCCACTCCCATGCTTTCGATGCTGCACCCTTGGCTGCACGTTCCAACAGCCTTGAGTTGAAGTACAGGCGGATCAGCTTGTCAGCGGTGTCTGACTTCAGCCGGTTGCGGCGCTTGTTCTGAATGAAGTCTGTGGAGCTCCACGCCCGCTCGCATGAGGTGGAGGAGGCAGACTGGGAGGTGATCCTCTGTGCAAAGCTGCTGAGGGCTGCGTTGTCACGGGTGCTGACCACGTCCCACCACTTGTGAGGTGGAAGAAGAAGAAGACTACGCCGGTATTCACCGGCGTGCATTAAGGGAGGAGCTACCGCCTGGGGCGCGGCCTGCTCCCACCGTCGAGAAGCAACAGACCCCCTACCCCCCCCCCCCCTTTAGTAGCTCGTAGCCTGTAGCTGTTCTTGGCAATGGAGTGGGCTGCCTCTACCGCATGTCTCGTGAGCTTGTTTAGTAGCTTGATGACGTTGTTTTGGGTGACCCCAAGGGCCAAAAGGTGTTGGCGCGTGTGTGTTTCATATGTAATGCCGCCTATACCTAGTAGTATAGGTCGGATCTCGACCGTGTGGCCTTCCTTGCGGATGGTGTGTGCCAGTTTCGTGTGTTGGTTGAGAGCTTTGTCTAGTTGTTCTGCCCATCTGGAGTCCGCACAGTATTTGATTTCTATGATAGTGACCCGTTTGATGGCTTTGCCACGTTTGCCCGTCTTCTGTAGGGGCGTCACCATGAGAATGTCTGGTCTGGTGGTATTTTTGGTCGTTGCTGTCTTGAGGCCAAGTGCCCGTAGTGTTGTGTGTAGTGTGTCGTTAGGGAGGTCGAGGTTGTCTTTTGCACCCTTCTCCCAGCTGCCGGTGTCCGCAAACCGGATGCACCCGTCGAGGGTTCCTTTGCTGATGGCTTTGGCGATAAGGCGGCCGGCCCCGTTGTGCCTTTCTTGCACAAGTGGTAGGGTCGCGCTACAGCCCGAGAGGAGGTGTGTGGCACTGTCAGCCTCCCCACAGAGTGGGCAGCGGTCGTCTGTCGCCTTTTTCCAGCGCATAGCCAGCTTTTGGTTGTAGAGCCCTCCGGTTCGGTAGAGTAAGGCGGTTCTTTGCGCGGGGATGGAGATGTTCGTGTCGGTCATCACTCTTTCGGCCGCTCCCTTTGCCGCAGCTTTGGTGATATCTTGGGTCATCTGATAGTAAATGCTGTCTTGGTTGGCGAGGCCTAACTTGTGCCTGTTGTAACGTGCATACAAGGCCACAGGCGTTGCACGTTGTCATCTCATGAGCTCCTATTAGTCGTTACATTGGTTTCCGACCGGATGCCCTTGCCGTAGCGTAAGGGGTAACCTTTGGTGTGGAGGTAGCAGGCCCACCCAGGTTCGATCCCCGGCAAACGCGTGGTGTTCTCCCCTAATCGATATCATCGAATCGTGCCTTCGAGCCGAATAGGGGGGGGAGGAATGTAACGTGCATACAAGGCCACAAGCGTTGCACGTTGTCATCTCATGAGCTCCTATTAGTCGTTACACCTGTTGTGCATGTGCCTTTGAGTGCCGCGTGTATCGCTGTGAGTTCTGCTTTGTTGATGGTGTTGTTCTCTGGGTCGTTCAGTGCAATGGTAATCAGGGCGTTGTTTTCTGGAATATAGACCCCCGCCCCGACGCGTGCCGGGGCTGGCTCGGATGTCTTAATGCAGCTCCCGTCAGTGTACGCTACAGTGGTCCATTCGGTGATGGCCATCCGTGGTAGCGTGGTGGAGTGGTGTGTGAGCTGGTGTTGGTTGCGTGAGTGCCCCGGCGTAGGTAGGGCCCTGTCCAGCGGGAGGCGGAGGTGCTGTTTGTGGCCACTGGGGAGGGTGGCTGGCTGTTTTTGGTTACTGGGTCTGTGATGGAAAGGGTGTGTCTCCCGGTCCGGATGTAGGGCAGTGGCTGTGCTAGCCATCCATCCTTGCGGGTTGCCTTTGGTGGTGAGTAGTTGCCCTGCCTCATTCCATATGACGTAGACGAGGAGGGTGGCGTGTTTGCCAAGTTTGGAGCAGTTGGTATTGGTGAGAGGTATGCTGGCCAGTTGCTGGCAGTACTCTGGGTACCGTCTCAAGGTGTCAATGTACTTGGGGTAAGAGATCCCCTTTTTGCCAGGGATCAACATGATGGTGGCCATGGCCTCCTCCTGGTGTGCTGAGTGTATAGCATGGTTTACGCATTTCAGGGCCACCGCATCATCAGCTGGTACGTTCCATGTGGACAGCCCAGTGTGACGTACGAGTAGGCAATTGTGGTGTGCCCCAAAGGCGGTGTCATTGATGTCGGGGCTCCAGTAGGTAGTAGTTTCTGGTCGAACTGTGAGTGGGTCCGCCCACCTTTGGACGGTACTTGTAAAGGATCGTGTGGTGTGCAGGGTGGTGAGGGCTTTGTCTTGTGCCAGTCTCATGGGGTGGCGGCTGCTCTGTGTGTCTTGTCTCCTTAGGAGGGCCACCAGTTCTGTGGCCAGGTTGCGTGTGTGTGGTGTGTGTTGTAACCAAGCGTGTAGGTGTTGGTGTTGCTGTTTGGTCAGGAGGCCTGCTGTGCGGCCCGACTCGTCGTGAACCGTTACGTGTTGCACTAGGTCGTGTTTGGGCATGATGGGCTCCCCCGTGCTTACGTTCATCGCGGGGGTGGTCATGTGGGGGTGCAGTTGGAGGAAGGTTTCGCATCTGCCCGTCCCGACGATGTCCGTCTGCGGGTTAATGGGGTACGTGTGGAAGGTGGCCTTCGAGTGAAGGTTGGTGCACCGGGGCAGCCAGGTGTGCGGGTCCGGTAGTCCCTGCCGGGTGTGTGTTGGCAGCTGTGTGTCAGGCCGCGCGTATCTAGCTTCTTGTATCCTCTTGTTTTCCTCTTCATAGTCGCTGCGTCGCGCCAGGTAGTCCAGGTGTGCCGTGATGAGAGGTGCCGGTTCGAGGGTGGGGCGCCAGTGAACTCGTATAAGGTCCGAGTGCGCTGATAGACGCATAGTCGTTTTAAACTCGTTGCTGCCAAACTTGCATATTGGGCACAGCCAGTGGCTTGGTTCCTTGTGTCCCGACAGGAGGGCTTCCTCAAGGCAGGCTGAGTGGTAGGCCCTCTTGCAGTTGTGGCACATTGGGCTGTCTCCTCTTGGTAGCCAGCATAGCTCACATGTGCATACGTCTTTAGCCTCTTCCCTGCTGATGGGTTCTATGTGTGTGGGTGTATAGCCTTCTTCTGCACATAGTGGTAATGCCCATCTATCTATGACTGTGGGCTTCCAATGCACCTTGTAGTAGTTTTCCTTGTTGATGCCGTCCCATTGCCAGCCCTCAATGCTGGTAATGGCCTCTTGGTGGCCGTACACGGCCCCTAGTATACTGCCTAGGTCCTTGGGTTTACATCGGCAGGCTTTATCCACCTTCCAGCTGGAGAGCCCTGGAAGGTCAAGGCCTACTATGCGCACGATATCCTTCGGGATAGTTTGGATCTGTCTGCCCTCAGTGTTCCGTTTCGTGCCCGCCTTGGGTCGGGTGGGCTTCGTTGGGGGCGATTGTGCTTCTTTGTTCTCTCGTCTTAGCAGCCGGGAGTTGCTCTTGATGGCCTCCTGGGCTGCGGGCGGTTGTGTTGCATGTTCGGTCACGTGCGTCGGGTTGGGCGGTTGTGTTCCCGATGTGGGCTTCTTGGCAATCACATACGCCCTGATATCAGCGTAGCGGTGCTTCGTGTCTTCTTCGACGTCGGTTGGTGCAAGCTCCGTCAAGCCCGCGGCCCATGGTTTAATTAGTCTTTGCGCAGCGGGCAGGTCGGAGGTGGTGTCTCGTTTGGCTGCGATGTCTTTCGCTTCTGTTGTGGTTGGGCATCTGTCCTGGGTCGCCATGGTCGTTAGTCTGTTGAGGGCGATATAGTGTTTTTGTTTGACCTTGTTGTGGAAGCGTTCTTTAAGCATCTTTCCTGAGATGATGTAGGTGCTGCCAGCGATGGTGTGTTGGAGCTCTGTGGCATGTCGGATGCCCAGGCTTTTGAGGCACGTCATGCAGGCACCAACTATGTCAAGTGGAAGGGGGCTAGTATTCTGTGTGATGAGTTGTCCAAGTAGTTTGGTTTCCTTAGGGTAGAGGTCTTGTCCTTCCTGAGTGGCAGTGAGTTGCGCCGTGGTAGCATGCAGGAGTTGTCTGGCGCGTAGGGTGTGTTGTAGCATAATGAGAATGCGGTGTCCATGCTTGGCAGCTTGAGCGTAGAGCCAGGTGATCTGTTTGTGTAGTATGCTTCTGGTTATGTGGGCATGTATGGTGTCTGTGGACTGGAGACTGTGTAAGAGGGCTGTAGTGTTTCTGGAATGGTACTCTTTGGCTGTTGAGCTGATGCCCAGGCCGAGCTTGTCGATGTCCTCCCTGACGACGGCATTGGTTGTGCCTAGTGGGAGTCTGAGTTTTTTCTTAACACATTGGTTGATTGCTCTGTCGTAGAGGTCTAGATCTCCTGGTGTGCATGGGACCACGCAGAAGCTGTAAGTCAGACTGGGGATGATGGCTGTTTTGATGATGTGGATGGCTTGTCTCGCGCTGGCAAACGAGCGTCGTAGTCTTTCTAACTTCTGTCTCAGTTGGGACACCATGGCTATGTGTTGTGGTTTCCAGTTGAGCGTCATGGTAAGTAGGACACCTAGGTAAGTGAAGGGGGCAGTCGGTTGGAGGTAGGTGACGGGCTTCCCTTGCAGCTTTACGGCTTGCAGTTCTCTACGCGCTTGCTTTTCCGCTTCTGCCGTAGTGCTGCATCTGCCGGATTGGTGCGCTTTGTGGAGCGCCGCTGTGGCGATGGTTTTGCTGTGGGATATGATGAGGTGGCCCCAGTCCGAGTAGGCGGAGAGCTTGTCGGCCTGGCAACGTAGATTGCTGATTGAGTTGCATAGGATAGCGATGTCGTCTGCATAGTCGATGCTGCCGATTGTAAATCGCCCGGCGCTGTCGGTTGTATCGGATGTGAATTTGTACCCCCGCGCTCCTACTTGGAGCCAACGCAGTAGGGGTTCGATGTAGATGAGGAATAAGAAAGGTGATAGGGAGTCGCCTTGGATGGTGCCCCGGTCTACAGGTACCGGGTCGGTGGGGCCGTAGGGAGTGTTGAAGCGTGTCGTTGCCCCCGTGTAGAGGTCCCGCACCGCATCTGTAGCGTCGGTGGGAAAGCCTAAGTCATGCATAATCCATAGCAGTTTGTCTTGACAAGTGGTGTTAAAGGCACTAGTGAAGTCGACCAGGAGCGCATATATATCTACTTTGGCTAGCTTGGCGTCTTCGAGGGCCATGACTAACATCTGGAGCTGTTGTGTGGTGTCCCTGTGAGAGCGGAAGCCTGCTTGGCAGTTACTTAGCATCCCATTAGCTTCAGCATACTCGCACAACGCCCTAGTTATGAGGCTGGTCCAGAGTTTGTAGATGGTGTTGGCCAGCCCCACAGGTTTGTAGGCGTTGAGGTCTGTTTCCTGGCCCTTGCCTTTGTATAGCAGGCAGGTGTCACTGGCTTTCCATGCTGTGGGTGTGCAGCCAGTGGCCCACATAACGATAAACAGCTGGTGAATGGTGTCCCTCATCTCCCATGGCAGCATCTTGATGATCTCGTTTTCAATGCCGTCTGGGCCAGGTGCTTTGCCACCTGACAGTTTGCTGATGCATTCTTGAAATCCTGCTTTGTCCATGATGGCTGTGTGCATCCAGTGTACATTTTGGCAGGTGTGCAACGTGAAGGGGTCGTCGGCTTTGGGGCGGGTCCAGGGATAGTTTCTGGTCTGTGTGCTAGTGTAGTGACCGGTTTTGGGAGTCGGCGGCGTGAGCTTTTGTCTGTAGGCGGTGGTGATAATTCGGTTGAGGTCGGCCGGGGCGGTGCAGATGTTCTTGGTATCGGGGTCGGCTAGTGCCTGCAGTCCTTTGTGGTCGGTGCGAGAAGGGCGTAGTATGTATTTGTTGGCTTTTTTGGGTTGGGTGCTGATGAGGTGTTGCATTCTGAGACGCGCCTGTGCAATGGCCAGTGCGGAGTCGTCGTCATCTAGTTTGTGGATTTGGTCGCGGTAGGAGTTGGTCAGCTGGGCGAGCGCGGCTTGCACGTAGTTTTCGGTTGTACCGTCGCCCTGGCGTGCTTGCACCGCCTCCCTTACCTCCGCGTTGGTCGTGTCTGTCTCTGGGAGTAGGTCATCGATAGACGGGTGGACGCCGTTTTGTTTGTATAACCTTCTAGCCCTCCGGCTGAGTTCTCTGGTGGTTTTGAGCTCTTTCCCTAGTGCCAGTCTGATCTTGCACATGCTCCTGCGTTGGTAATGCTGGCCTCCTCTGGTCAATGTCTTGGTGTTGCATGTCTGCATGGCAGTTCCTCTGCAGGTTTCCAGGAGCGTTGTGAGCATGGTGGCTGCGGTCTCGACAGCTTCTCTAGCCGGGAGGCCTGCCACTAGTGTTAGGCGTTGTGGTTGTTGTGGGTTGGCCTTGTCTAGTGTGGTCAGGAAGTGGATAGCGTCTGTGTACATGGGAGCTAGGTATGCTGTCAGGTGTGCATGTAGTTGTGGAGCGCCTGAGCTGGGTTGTTGCACTGCCAGGCGGTAGGCTTCCCTGTCATTGTTGGTAATTGGGGTGGTGAGAATGGTGTGGCTGTGTTTCAGGGGTTTATGTGTGGCTGCTAGTTCTATGCCTAGTCTGGTTGTGGTCAGTGTGGCGGTGAGCGGTCTGTGGTCACTAAGGTACGCGTGTGTGTCGACATGCGTGCGGTGCCCAGGGCCGTGTCTCGCATCGCGCGTCAGGATGGCGTCGATGCGGCTGTTGCAGTGTGGCTGCTGGTAGGTCCAGGCCCGGTCGCCGGAATCAGCTTCGGACAGGCGCATCTCTGTGGCGAACTCCCTCATCATGTGGTCTTGTGGGTATTCAGTGTGTTCGGAGCGGTCCTCTGCTTTCATCGTGGCATTGACATCTCCCGCCAGGATGAGTGAGCCGGGCAGTTGTCCAGTGGCAGTCCGTATGTGCTCCTGCATCTTCTTCCTTAGCGGAATCGCGTCGTCGTTGTTCCCTGACGGCCAGTACGTGGCGACGAGTGTGAGTTCCTCGCTTTGCCGTTGGCGGAGGTTTAGGATGACGCATCAAATGTTTACATCCGCATCTGTACACGGCGGCATCATGGTGGCTTGCATCTGGATAGCTAGATCGTGTCTGATGCCAATGAGGACCTCACTATGGCCTTCGTGACGGTGGACGGTGTAGTTGGGCATAACCCTCTTCAGCCAGCCAGAACTATTGTTGTTGCTCTTGGGGTGGGTCATAGTTTCTGTGAGGATTAAGATGTCCGGGCTTTGTTTGTGTACCAGGTTAAGGACTTCGTTTCTAGATCTGTGTAGGCCTCTGACATTGAAGGTTGTGAGGGTGATGTGTTGCCTGTTGAGGGTTGCTTGGGGCAGTCCGGTTGGGGGTCTGTGGTGTTGGCTCATGCGAGGGTCATTGTCCGGCGTGGTTTGTTGTGTCTCGGCTATGGTGGGGTTTAGCCTTGTGGTGTGGGCTCCGGTAGTGGGTTTGCAGAGGTATTGGGACATGAGGGTTTGTGTGTGCGTGTCGTTGCGATGTGCCTTGGTGGCTCGTACCCGCTTAGTGGATGGGCGTGTGGTATTATCGAGAGGCGTGGTGGATCGATTGATACGTGGCTGGCCCTGAGGTATCGGCGGGCGGAGGGTGACCTCGGGAGTGTCCTGGCGCTGTCGTGCCGGGGCAGGTTCTTCACGTAGTGGGGTGGTGTCTTTCGTAGGTCTGCGCTTGTTGTTTAGTGTGTAGTTGTTTTCAGCGGTGGTCACGTGCAAAGGGGCGGTGGTCTCCCTTGCCGGTGTGTTGTCTTTGGTCAGGTCTATTGGGTCGATGTGGTCTTGGAAGTGTGCTGCTAGCGCTGATGTGGTGGTGGCCTCCAGCGGGTCCGCTATCCAGATCTCCCTTCTAATGAATCTTGTGTGTTTCACGTTGCCTGTGCAAATGGTGAGCAGGTTCCCTTGGAGGCGCCTCCAGTCGTTAGGTGTGGAAAGTGGCTTTGGCCCCCGGTTGAGTGAGTCCAGCTGGTACCAACCATGTTGCGTATGTTTGATGACAGTTGCATGGTGGTGCGATAGTAAGAGGACAGCATCCGTGTTTGTCGCGCCGGTGCTTGCGATGGTTGTGGTGATTGTTTCTGGTGTGATACTGTGGGTTGGTAGGTAGGTTGTTGCTGGGTGCAAGTATGTGCGTACCTCATGGTGTTTGCGGTACAGGTAGTGGTTCAGTGTGTCGGTGGAGAACTTGCCTTTCTCGCTATAGATGTGGTCGGTTGTGAGGGTTCGGATAGCATATCCTTCTTCTCGTGCTTTTTGTGCAAGGTGTTGCAGGTGCTCTTTTAACTGCTTGCAGTGGTCGATGACAACGTGGTAGTCTATGTATTTCTTCCCCATGGCCATGTTCAATGCATGTACTAGGCAACACTCTTCGTATTGCCCTTCCATGTACATATGTGTGGGGTGGTGGGTCGGGGTGTACGCGGGGGCGGATGCTATTGGGTTGGAATCATGGTCGCCTGTCTGTTCCACATGGCTGATGATGTGATGGATGCCCTTGTCCTCGCATCGGCGTATCTGCTCTCGTGAGCGGGTGATGGGCTTGATGATAAAGAGTTGGTGCATAGTCCGCTTGGTTGCAGCAGGGATGTGCAAGAGAGGTGTAGGTGTCGTTTCCAAGGAGTCCAACAAGTTCCATGTGCCGTACATGCACTTCATGGCCATGCTGTGGCCTGACTTTTTGCACAAGAACGTGTGTGTGCCGTACTGGCCAGCGAGGTGCCCTAGATTATCAGCGGACCAATCACTGGGTTGGTTGAGTTGGGCAATGCTTTGTACTGTAAGTCCGTAATGGGTACGTAGGTACATTTCAATGACTTCGTCGGAATAGCCATCAACGCCTCGTGCCATCAGCCATGCGCCGCGCTCAAGGTGGTCAGTTAGTTGAGGGAGCCTGGTCTCGTAAAAATTGTCTATGTCTTGCATGGTGACCCATTCATGTCCCGCAGCATTGTTCAGGGAGTAAACCTGGCATGCCGAGCTATCTTTGTCTTGCTTAAAGTGCTTGATGGTTGGGCCTGGATTAGCTTCAACATCCCCAGCGGCTAGTAACAGCCAGGCCACGTAGACAGCTCTTGCGACAGCTATGGGGTTGAAGGTGGCCCGGGCGGCAGATAGGTCCCCGTTGCAAGGTGCCTTTTCTGTTTCATTGCTATTCACTGCAACCTGGTAGGTGCAATAAACATGCAGCGTGCTATTGAACTGGTTAACTGTGAAAGGGTGGCTGCTGTTGGCGCCGTGTGTGGAGAGGTGAAACCTGTTGGCCAGCTTGCAGAGGGCACAAGAGGCTGCTTGAGTACCGTCTATCCCTGTCATAAGGTTGTAACATGTGGTTCTAACCGTCGCTCTGATACGGCTAAGTAATTTCTTGTGCTTCTTGAGGCAACGTTTGGAATCCTTTATTGTTGGCTTTAGGGGGTGGTTCATGCGTTGATAGAGAGTGGTAAGCAAGTGTGTGCATATCAAAATGAGCATAAGCACATTCACCAGTTTGTCTTGTTGTCTTAAGATTATCCCGATGTGTGTGGGCTGTGGTCGTTGGTGAGGAGGATATGGTTGTTGGTGGATGTCTTGCATGTCAGCATGTATGTATAACATATCTGTGTCATACGGCTGGTCATGCCAACTTGCAGCGGTCAGGGCTGGCAGGTGGTGGTGGGGCTGAGCTGCATGTAGCTTGTCAGCCTGCATGTCAGCATGTGTAGCTTGCATCGCTGTGTCATATGGGTGGGCATGCCAACCTGCAGCGGTCAGGGCTGGCAGGTGGTGGTGGGGCTGAGCGGCATGTAGCTTGTCAGCCTGCATGTCAACATGTGTAGCCTGCATCGCTGTGTCATACGGCTGGTCATGCCAACCTGCAACGGTCAGGGCTGGCAGGTGGTGCACTCACGATAAATAGGGCCGACGCGAGGGCCTTTTTTGCATCGGATGGACTTTCTGCTCCGATAGAACGATAGAGCGTTGAGTTTAAGGGGGACCTCGCTCTTGAATGAAGTCCTAACTCGCAGCGGTTGCGGAGATACAACGATCCGCGCGCGAGGTACCCCCCCCTTTTTGGGAATCTGTACAGATGCCCGTTTAATGGGCCCGCCATCTGTACAGATGCATGTCGATGGCCCCAAGGAAATGCGGCATCTGTACAGATTCCTTCCTTGCATCTGTACAGATACCTGCTTGTCTGCATCTGTACAGATCTTTATAGATAATCTGTTCAGATTCCTGCATGTCCTTATCTGTACAGATATTCTTAAAAGTATCTGTACAGATTCCTGCTTGACGGCATCTGTACAGATATCTACCAGGACTATCTGTACAGACTTATAGGTCTGTATCTGTACAGACGGCAAGAGGCAGCATCTGTACAGATTTAGTGGGTTTTATCTGTACAGATAACAAGGTAAGGCATCTGTACAGATTAACGGGGGTTTGTCTGTACAGATTCTACATTACATCATCTGTACAGATAGTGAATTGTTTATCTGTACAGATAGTAATATTAGCAGCTGTACAGATAGCATATAGAAGCATCTGTACAGATTTGTATAATGACATCTGTACAGATCGTATGCAAACATCTGTACAGATAGCTGTATTGACTATCTGTACAGATAGCTATAGATGCGTCTGTACAGATAGCGGAAGGGAGCATCTGTACAGTTACCTATCGGTGCGTCTGTACAGATAATGCACAAGATCATCTGTACAGATACTCAGGGGTGCGTCTGTTCAGATAACAATACTAAGAGTGGCTTGCATCGTAAAGTATGCTTGCATTTGTGCCGGATTGTTATAGCTCTAAGCTGTCGATGTCGACTTCAAACGGGAGCTCTTCCGTGGCAACGACTGTCGATTTGCAGCGATTGGCCCAGCAAGACCAGGCCGTCGTCACTCCCGTACAGTCTGGTCGCGAGCCTCCTCCGCGACGTGCACCATCACCTTGTGATACCGTGTCACCTAATGACATGCAGCAGTACTTGGACCAATATCCGCCCAGCCTGGTAGCTCAACTACGACTGCAACGCACTCACAACTACCTGGACCAACAAATGTAGCTGCTGGTCATCAATCTATTGACATCCCTCATGCCATTCTTGGTCGCCGTTACCCAGTTTCTCAACATGGTGACCCTCATCGCCTGTCTAGTTGGTCATGCGCTTCGTTTGAGTGGAGAAGCTCATCAGCTACCACATGCGTCTGTGGCTCCTACTCTGCCTCTGGAGGCCGAATCTGAACTGGACGAGGTGGACATGGTGCCTGCCACCCAACCATGCCCTGATGTCTCTACTACACAACCCATTGCACCGCCCAATTATGAAGCGATTGGTTTGGATGACCCGTCCACTCCTCCTTTGCTAGGTGATTGGCCTGTGCTGATTATGGATTCCCAGGAGCACGGATGCCATGATGATGTCCAGGCACCGCATCATGACTCGCCTACTAAGAAGTCACGGCATTAGGCTCATAAGGGGACATGAGGCATTGTACCGCATGGATTTGGAATAGGTGCTAATTGAATGCTTTGGATGTGGTGAGATATGAACTCTGCACCTCTTGCCCCGTGCTCCATTGTCTTTGATGTAAGAGATGGTTATAACTAATGCTTGGGTTTTCAGGTGTCTTGCTGATCCGGTGTGTTCAGCACCACATGCAAATCTGTACGGTCCTGGCTAGGGTCAGGGTCAGGGTGAAAACCTGTGTCATGTTACTCACTGAACCATGGCACTCATATGACTGACAAACCAGCTGCTTGTTCATCCATTGTCGCATTCATGCAGTGTCACTCTACGTCGCTGCATATGTCATCATGAATGTGGTAGCCAGGTGATGCAGTCTTCACTGCCACTCCACATGCAATGGAAACACATCCTCCATGAGGCGCTCCTCCCCCCCTATGTGCGTGGTGTCAATGAAGATGGACACTCGATTGCATACATTTTCTTCTACCACTTGCTTAATGTGCAAAGCCACATCATCATAATGGCACCCCGTGCACTGATCCAGCCACACGCCGCTGAGTTTGGGAAGGCCCACTATGATGGCCTTCCACAGCTCAACAGATGAGAGCATGCGGGCATGCTCAATACGCAGCATAGTGCACATGCCACCAAAACCTGCCAAGGCTTCCAAATCACTGGCAAACACGCGAGATCGGTAGACGCTGCTGCCACACTCCACTTGCACCTCCTTGAAGCAGCCTTGCAATGGTTTCAAGGCAGCCTCTACCTCGGGAGGGTAGCTTCCCACCCTCATGCACAACTTATCGACCACCAGATTGTGACTGACATGGGCTGCATAAAAGCCTTCCATGGAAGAGCCCTGACCACCCCAGGACCCATCCAAGCGCTCAATGTGTATTGCCACCAAACCATTCAGGGCTGGCAGCTTGCTCAATGTGGCCCAGTGCATCTTGTCCACATGTAACGTGTCCCACATGCTGACCTGATCAGCAAGGGAGTCCTCCAGGTCGTCCAGAGTTGGGATATGGAGGGAACGAAGGTTAAGGGTGGACTTGACAAAGGCTGACAGGCCTCTGTTATTGTCGCCTATCCAGTTGGTTGTGGTGAGGTCCAGATGGGTCAGCCGCTGAGCTATGGCTGGGTGGGATAGGAGCCTGTTCAGATGTTGGATGTTGACGAGCTGCAGGCTGACCTTCAAAGCTGTGCAGTTGGGCAGGTTGGTGGACAGCAAGTCCTGCCAGCTCTCAATGTCCGCGTTGCGTAGGACATCAAACTCCCCCTTGAGATGCACTGTGTGGACAGCTGGGCAGGTGCCCAAGTCTTCGATCAAGTTGTCCATGCGGTCTGAAAAATCGCTCTTGGGCCAGAGACGCCGCCGCTTCAAGACCAGCACGACAGGCTCCGCCCGTGTTCTGAATGCCTCCGCGGCCGACAGTGTCAGGAAGCCAGAGTAGGCGTCAATGTACAGCACCAATGTCTTGCAATTTGATAGACAGGTGGTGAGGGTGTCCCTGCTGCAGCGGCTGAAAATAGGAGCAACGGGAAGCGCCGTCACCAACTTGACAATTTTAGCTAGTATCCCGTAGGGCATGTCGCTTAGGCGCTTAGGGCAGTCCGTGGGTTGCGACATCGTGGGACGCTGTTGCTGCTGTGTGCGATGTACCGGGTGATGCACATGCCTCTTGCGGTTGTACTGTTAAACATGACTTGCATCGATCTGTGTAAGTGTTGTGCCGTGCCATCGTTGTAACTCATTGCAATTGCACTATGGCTTCCGCTACTCAGTTCTGCCACCTGCCCACTGAAGTTTTGTCCAACATTGCCTCGCGCTTGATGTCGAAGGCAGATGTAATGGCGTTCAGCCGCACCTGTGGCGCAACCCTGACAGCACGCCTAGCGACTTGCTCGACTTTCACCCTTTACTTGGACCGCGTAGAAGTGAAGCGATTCGTGAAGCTGCCAGCCGTGGCGGTGCTGCGCACAAGGACTGCGCCGCTGAAGCTGATATTCCGGCAACGTGACAACATGGACTCCACTATCGTCACAGGCCTGCTGAGGGATGTGTTGAACGAGCTTGGGGCCTGCTCAACCGTCTATGCCGTGCAGCTGGAAGGAGTCAGGGGGGTGCAGCTGCAGCTGGGGCCGTGGCTGGCTGATAGCATGGTAGCGTTCTTCCCCGGCCTCCATGTCTTCACCATCCATGGGCTGGGCGTTTGCCTTGACCAGGCTGTCAGTGTGCTCTCCATACCTGCGCTCTGTAGCCTGCTCACCCATGTGGACATCAGCACAGCCCAGGTGCTACCAGCCAGTCCAGCTCAAGTCGCTGCCTTTGTCCAGGCCTCTCTATCCCTTCGCTCCCTTCATGTCAGCAGCCTGGACCAGCTGCGGGTATCTTTGCGTGACGCACCATGCAGCTGGCGTACGCTGCATGTGGACAACATGGAGAGCATCACCGTCAGCAAGCTGCCTCTCCATGCCGTCACTGAGGCTGTGTATATTGGGTGTCTAACTGTGTCCACGGTGTACCACCCATTGTCAGCTGTCACAGCCATGGCTTCCAGCTTTGCTGATGGTGTGCTTGTGCGGCCACAGGTTTATGTGCTGAATCTCAGTGTGTTTGTGGCCACAGAGAATGTGGATGCATACATTGCCGCCCTGCTGCCTCTGAACGGGTGCTTTGATCAGTTGCAGGCCTGCTGGGGTGATGCATGGAACAACAAGCCCTTTGATGCGGCAGCTGTGGCAGCAATGGCACCCTTGTGTGGAGGGATCCACACTTTGAGTGTCAAGTATGCAATGCTGGAATCATCCCCGCAGCTGTGGCAGTTCATCGTGGATGACATGCCGTCCATCACTGAGGTGCATTTTATCCAGTGCAATCATGGCTGGGTGGTTGATGATCTGCGGGAGGTGGGCAGCCGTGAGGGGTGCAGGGCAATGGACATCTACATTCAGTGTTATGCCACGTTTGCTGATGGTATTGATGTCCTCGTGAACCGAACGGGTCAGCATGCCTTGCGTGTGCATTGGGTGCGCTAGATTGTCGTGTGGACATACATAGCCCACTCCCAGATCAAACGACGTGTGGTCTTCCACATGTGTGGGCTTATATGTTCAACCTATTTGCATGGCGTGTTTCTTGTAAGGCTGACATCCCTGTTCGTGACTTAATAAAGCATGTGACTTCTATCCTCAGGGACGTGCTTTCTTAGTAACTTATATGTTGGTCCAGATGCAGTAGGCTCTCATACAGTTCCATTCGCAGTAGAGTGGCTGTGTGCACCGGCGAGACATTCTGAGGCCAGTTACATGCATTGGCTACAACTAAAATCGGTGTATGACGTTGTCAACTCTTTGATCATTCTCTATGACCTTCGCCTCTACCTCTACATTCATTCCTATACCATGCCAGGACTAAGCAGCAGGGTGGCAGCATGTCAGTATAACGCATAACGTACGATGAACGCCGCACCCGGAGCCATGGCATTCTTCACTGCCCACTCTTGCCATGAATACAGGTCGCACGGGGCATTCCTGAACTGGACCCCAGCACACCCTTTTAAGATTGGAATCACAGCCCTCACCACATCACAATGAATCACCTGGCTTGGCTCCCCCACATCCACCAGGGCCTCCCTAAACCGTCCCACCAGGGGCAACAGGGCTGCTGCTTGTGCACACCCTTTCTTGCTCGTGATGGCCATGGCCAGCAACCCTATATCCTGACGCCCAAACCGGCCGGAGCTGAGGTCTGCCACACCTTTGGTCAAGGCCGCCATATTCAGCTCTGGTAGGGCGACGTTGAGCTCAGATATCAGTAGGGTTGTGACTGACTGTGGTAGGTTGCCCACGTCTGTTAGGTGCATCTCTGTGACGCTCAGCTTCACAAGGTTGCAGGGGCGGTCACGTAGGGAGATGGGGAGGGGGCCCAGGTAGGTGGCTATCAAGGTGGTCAGCCCCAAAGCTGGCTCCACCCACTCATAAGGAACATCCCTTTCCCTGCCAGTCAGGATGGCTATTTGGATGTCCACATGCTGGATGCGCCCCACAACCAGGTGGTGGCTGAGGAGTTCCTCCAGCTCTGAATGCCGCATCAGGAAAGGCTTGATACCCAACATATGGCAGTTGGGGAAGTTGGACATCAGCCTCTCCGCCAACCAGGCCCCCACTGGCAGCTGCTCATACGTGGGCTCCTCCGCCGTGTTCTCGTCCATGATGAGTCTGATCTCCACGCTCTGAACTGCTTCACAGTAGCCCAGGAACCCAATCACCCCCTCCACTCTGCACCTGGTCATGGTTGGACCCAGTCGCTGCTCCAGGGTCAGCATTAGCGAGAGACGCTGCCGACGTCCACTCAGAGCATCCAAGTGGCGAGGTGATAGATGCGAGAATATGGTTTCTGAGTCGATGCTGAGGACCAGGAAGTCGCAGGTCGCCAGGCACGTTTCACGGGACTCTTCGGCGATTGGGCTGGACTCGCCACCTTGACCGGGCCGTATAAAATCACCGCCGCTTGTTACAAAGACAGGCTCGGCCCAGTTATTGCCCATCACTGAGCGCTGCATCGTCAAACGATGTGCTTGTACTGCTGGCTGGTCGAACAGCTTGCACCATGATCGCTTGCACGCCCAGTAAAGATTCCGACTATTCGTTATCTGTTCAGATAGTGCAAGTAGCATCTGTACAGATAGGGACAACCTGTCATCTGTACAGATAATCTGAATGTATCTGTACA